>JZKD02S1674101.1:37741-60693 GCA_000966675.3 Picea glauca | reverse complement strand
ATAGATATGGGAGTCATACAACTAAACTTCAAGATGGATTATCATAACATGTGATCTCTAATAATAGTTCTAGGGGAAAGCTCCTTGTAAGAGAAGAGGTACAAGGGTTTTAAGTGAGTAAAAAAAAGCTCTAAGTGATGATGAAAAGATGTTACCATCAAATTTTTTAACCAAACCCTAGGAAGGTAAGCGATTAAATCCTAATTATGGGATAAAATAATAAGATCAATTGAACAAGGCAGTGATGGAAAAAACAAGGTGTGTGCTCAGGGGTGCTATGTTAGGACAACAATTCTTGGAAAAGACCGTGGGTATTGCATGTTACCTGGTCAATTAATCACCTTCATTGGTGTTGGATGACATGACTCCACATGAGGTATGGACTGGTCAGAAACCCTCTCTGACACATCTCAGGGTATTTGACTGTGTTGCCTATGTTCACGTTCCAAAAGAAAACATGAGTAATCTATATAAAAAAGGATGAAAAGTGTATCTTTATTGGTATAAATATGGTTTGAAAGGTTATAAGCTTTGGATCCCAGAAACTAAGAAGGTAGTGTATAGCCAAGATGTCATATTTAGAGAAATCAAAGATGTTGTCAAACATGAAGTCCTACCAAGGAATGATGAACTAGAGAAAATAAAGTTTGAATTGAAGGATAATGAATATGTCTCTACAAAAGAATATGAATCAGAAGAAGAAGAGCCTCATACTACAATATTGAGGAGATCGATTCGAGAAAGAAGGAAACCAGAAAGGTATTATCCATTTGATTTCTTCAAATTTGTCTTTGTTTATTACTAATGATGATCCTAGAACTGTTAGGGAGGTAGAGGATTCAGAGGATGGAAAACCCTAGAAAAAGGCCATGGTGGAATAAATGGAATCCTTAGACAAAAATGAGATTTGGGATCTAGTGGAGTTGTTGACTGGAAGAAATCCCATTCGAAGCAAACGGGTGTTTAAGAAGAAGTTGAATGCATAAGGAAAACTAGAGAGATAAAAAGCCCGATTAGTAGAAAAAGGTTATTCCCAGGTAGAGGGAATTGACTTTAGTGAATTTTTTTCTCTTGTTGCCAAGCTAAATTTAATTACATTTCTTTTATCTATTGCTACTTCTTTTAATTTTGAAGTAGAATTGATGGATGTGAAGACAACATCCTACATGTGGATATGGAAGAAGAAAAATACATGGAGAAACTAGAAGGTTTTTCTATGAAGGGAAAGAAAGAGTTGGTATATAGCCTAAAAAATTCCTTGTATGGGTTAAAGCAATCACCAAGGATGTGGTATCAAAAAATTGATACTCATGTGTTAGGACTTGTCTTCACAAGGAGCAAATCCAATCACTATGTGTACTTTAAATTAGTTGGCGATCATCTTATTTATTTGATATTGTATGTGGATGATATGTTGTTGATAGAAAACAACAAGGATATTATCCATGATGTGAAAACTCATTTGTCCTGTAAATTTGACATGAAGGATATTAGTGCTTCAAATTTCATTTTAGGCATGAAAATTAAAAGAGAAAAAGCAAATATGAAACTCTGGTTAAATTAGAGGAAATATGTTGAGACAATATTGCAGAGGTTTAATATGCAGGAATGTGAACCAGTCAAGGTTTCTATTCTCGTGGGTGTAAATTTATCTGTGGATCAGTGTCCCAAGACATAAGAAGACGAAGAGGACATGGCTTGTGTTCCATATGCTAGTGTGGTTGGAAGTTTGATGTATGAAACAATCTGTACTACACTGGACATTGCACATGCAATGGAATTTTTGAGTAGGTATATCTCAAAACCAGGGAATGAGCACTGGAAAATAGTAAAGAAGGGTTTTAGGTATTTGTGTGGAAATACTAGCTATGGATTATGATACCAAGGAAGGCCAGGATTGGACAAAGTGTTGGACATACATGCATTTGTTGATTCCTACTAGGATAGAGATATGGATCATAGAAGATCTACAAGTTGGCATGTGTTTAACATGTTTAGAGGAGTAATCGGTTGGATGAGAAAAAGACATTTTGTAGTGGCACTCTCAACTACATAATCTGAAAACATGATAGACACTCATGCAAGTAAGGAAGAAGTATGGTTAAAAAGATTGTGTTTAAGTATTGGATTTGTGCAACAAGATGTAAGGATAGATTGTGATGGTCAGAGTGTAATCTTCCAGGCAAAGAACATGGCTTATCATTCAAAGATAAAGCATATTGATGTGAAGTATCACTTTGTAAGAGACACAATTCAAAAAAATAAGGTGTTGTTGATGAGGGTGGACACTTTGAAGAATGTTGTAGATTCATTCACAAAGTCTGCTAGCACCGAAAATTTCTCCTAGTGTAGAGAAACAATGAGCATTGCTACCCTAGATTATTGACTATGTAATCTTGTAACCCCCTGTATATCATCCCCAACTATCTGTTGGGATATGCCACTTAAAATTTGTGCACTCTGACGATAATTTAATTCATAAAAATACTCTCCATTTGTATAGATTCATATCAAATAATAACATAAAGATACATGCAATTTACACTGGAAAAACTCATGGAATTAATTGCATAAATAATATCACACCAAATGAATTAAAACACACAATTGATACGTATATTTTGTAAAATAACACCAACCGTGTGCATACCTTCCATGTTCCTCCCAACCTTAGAGCACGTTGCTAATGAAATCTCAGCCATGGGTCACCCCTGAGTTGGGGCTCAAACTCCACCTGAGTAAGGGAATCTTAACCTGGGATGAGGTCTCCTGAACAACACAAGCTCATACTCAGGTGCCAAATCAAACTAACAACCTACATTCCCTCATTCCCTACGTGCATGTCCCACCCCAGGAAGTGTTCCCCTTCTCTACTCAACAATCCCTTGGCTTCCACACTTACCTTCCAGGGCTTCAACAACACATCGGAAAGGAAGTCCCTAATCCCTCTAACTATAGCTTGGCACCTTGGAAATCAATTCCCAACAATTCTCTCACCTAGATAGAATGCTCAAGGGCCTCACAACCCGACTCTTCAAATCCTATGGGCTTGAAAACCTGCTTCCTCCCTCCAGTTCCCAAGCTAACCAGAGTACAAGTATAGGCTATGGTTACAGTACAATAGGGTATGGATGACAACGGGGTGAGTGAGTGTAGGAATCATCATCCAATGATGGAAATAAACTAAGTCCAAATTATATGTATGTGTTTTCCCAACTTGACACTTGTCATTTTGGAAACTACCTTGGGCCCACTTGACGCCCCACTTGTCCTCCTCCTTAGAAATTAGGATAAAATACATATCCATACTTTATAATTTAAGGAATATTAAAGGAACATTAATATAATATTCCTTTTGTCTTAAGCCATCTAGCTTAGCCTCTTTTCTAAATTTTTAACCCCCTTTCCCAACCTAGTGGATTTTATCCCGCCATACTCTTTTACATGGTTGGTCTACAGAAGTAATGTGGTTTTCATTAATAATCACATGTGATTACATATTACAGTGATGGCTCAGTGTCCATTTTATCTTCTGGCTCTCCATCCTAATAACCACACATGCACTTTGGCCTCAATATACATATACACAAAAGGAACTCTTCCCCAAAACATCCTGCCTCACCAGCCTATATGTTCATTTACATGCGAAATTCCATTGAAAACTTCTCATATTGAAAATTGGCTCACCGGCCTATATATTACCATGTATTGGAAACTTCCCCATTATGTTGTGAATGTTGTTTTATGTCGGTCCTCCTGCACAATTATGATTTGGTGGTAGCCTGCGAAACCATCTGTGAATGAGTATGCTTCTTGTCCGCCTACGTTATCCAATACCTCATCTGTAAATCGAGTTTGGAATGGGTCGTGTAAGTATGCATCATTTAGTTTTCTGAGGTCGACGTAGATTCGGATTCCCCCTATTTTCTTATCCTCATTTACTACCATGGGACTTATCCATTCAGATTCTTCGATTGGTTCAATAACTCTTTCTTTTAACATGCGAGCCATTTCTTCCTTGATTTTTTCTTTATATCGTGGGATCAATTGGTATGGCCTCTGTCATACCAGTTTAGAATCAGGCTTAAGATGTATTTTCATTTATCCTAGCTCGCCATCTATCCCCTTCATTTATGAGAAATTGATCGGGAATAAGTCTTGGCACTCGTGTAGTAATTCAACTATTTTTTATACGGTTTCATCATCCTAGTAGTCTCCTATCTGCACCAACTTTGGATTTTCCTTCGTTCCAATGTTGACGTTGCTTTTCTTTATTGGTTGTTCATAGGGTTTTGATTCCATCTCTGGGCCTTCTACCGTTCACTCTCCTTCTATTTAATGTACTTGAACATTATGAGGATCTTCGTTGTCCTGATTCTCTTGGGTCACAATATAGCATTCAACTAATTTTTGGACTATCATAGTAGCATTATGTGCACTGCATATCGATATTACTTATGTCTTTTCTTCTTCATTTCATATTGATCTTACCTCCATATGTTCTTCTTCATTGAATATTTTATGTTTGATTGCATGAAGTCTTGTATATATCGAGGGTGACTTATGTTGAAATGTAAATGTTTATTTGAACCTTTGACATATGTAACCCCACTTTGTCGTGTCTCTGCGCATTTCCATTTCTAAATACTAGCTTTTAGGTATTGTCTCAAGAGTATGAATGAACCTGTGCGTCCATTCCTCCTTGAGAATTGCATTCCACTAGTTTTCACATTACACAATAAGCTCTGTTGGGTTTCCTTCACCGGTATAATTTTGCGTCATGTCTCCCTCTTCGGTATTAAATATTATTTGAATTAGTCTCCTACATTATTTCCAATATTCCATGGTTATTTTGTGTGTTTCCCACCATCTTGTAGGGGCAACTTTCAATACAATGTCCAGTGCTAGTAGCCTCTATTTCTCTAGTACTTGGGCTTCGAATTTTTGTATGAAATTTATTACATTTGTCAAGCCGTCATACTTAGGTGGGTTTTACAATTTTGTTCCAATCCAATGTAATGCCCTGGTCATGCGAGTGCATCATCATCTTGAGAATTCATGCATTCTTTGCTACCAGTTTTCCAAACCTGTTTCTGATTCTGATGTACACAAACTAATGCTTTTCCAACTCAGTGCTCTGTCTATAGTGGAGTTCACATAATCATCCATCCTCGTAGTCATGTTGTACATGTTATCAATTTAATCACCTTTGTTGGTTCTATGTACCTCCTTCCTTATTTTGGTTCTAAGGGTGCAATAAATTTCAGGTCTCCTACTTCAAATATCATCTCCATCCTTTTCAAATTAATAATTTATTGGTTATAAAAGCCCCATTCATGTCTCATTAACACTATATATGGTTGAATGTCATCCACAATCTCTATATCTTCAAAGTTTGCAACGTTGTGCACTCCATCTATGTTCACAGGTATTCATGTTAGTCTGCTAATAGGTACTATTTTGTATTGAGTTTCTAGTCTCAATTGAATGGGTGACCATGCTAAATTTTCTTTCCCCATCATATCCCATGTCTACTTAGGTAGCACATTCACATTGGACCCCAAATATAAGATTACATTTTCTATGTCGTATTCTCCAATCTGTATGCTAAACCTAAATTCTCTGTTGGCACAGGGGTAGACCCAGGGTTCAATGCTACAACAACGCACCAAAAAAACCCAAACTACTGGCCCTTTCGGAAACACCTACGAAAAAGATAAATTCTCACCCGAGGTAGAGGCAGGGGTGGTTGCAGGACTCAAGTGTCTACAACCTAGTTGAGACACAGATCTGTGATCACAATACTTAACAAAGAACTTAGAAGTTATCATTCATTAGTCTTTAACCCTTATTCACATCGCAGGTTAAAACCCTAAGTATAGAGCAATGCAGTATCCAATAAGATTCAATCACAATTAACCATTCATCACATAGCATCAAACAGATCTAGCATTCATTCATGTTATTAAGCACTCAACATTCATAGATCTATCTATCATAACAATACACTAAGCAAATACAAGAACAATATAGCACATAACACAAGATATACATGGCTCACCCCAGTGTGGGGCTACGTCCATCAACTCTTCTCCTCTTTTATTAGTTTCTTCCAATATTCTTACATGCACAAAGCCACAAAGCCAACTCCGCATAGGACAGGAGGTCTGCGCGCACATCGACAGATCCTCCTTCCCCAAGTTAAGTCCACACACCCAACCCTTACACAGTCTGTGCACAAAGCACTACAAATCACTTGCACTTAGCTTAGCAAGTCTCTACATATGGTATGCACAAAGCATTTAAAACTATTTCACTTAGCACACTAGCCTACTAGGTCTTATACTTCTTACAAGGCCTAGCTACTTATTTATATGTTACAAAAGAGGCCTAAGCATGGGTAAACCCATGGGTCGACATCCCATACACATTACATAAACACTAAAGCCAAAAATCCTTCCAAAAAGGGGAGAGATCCCACGATCTCTGCTTCGCCTGGGCGTTCCATCTTCGACCAGCCTGTCGAAGTCCCAAAATTGGTCAAACATGACCAGTGTTTCCTCAAAACCTGGTCAAGGGCCAATAGGCCCCCAACACTCACTTATTACTCATTCTGAGTCACTTTGATCTAGGAAATTATGCTTCGAAGGCCTCGAGCTTGACTCGAGCTGCCTCAACTTGCTGCTTCGCCAGGGCCTCCTACTCGGAGAACTCCTAAATGACTTTGTCAGTGACATGTACTTCCAAGCGCTATTCCACTATGGTGACCACTTGTTCTAGCTGTGCACCTCATCCCTCGATCTCCAAAAAACGTGTTCAGGCTTCATCCTATACCGGTTGGAGTCTCTGGGTCACTTCCATCACTCTACTCTAGATGGCATGGACCTTTTGTTGAACTGCGTGCTTCTCATGTGACCTCTTCATCTTCTCAACCATTGAAAGAAGTTTCAGCTGCGCTTGCATTGTCGATGCTTGGTGCTTCGCCTCCTGGAGTTGTGCCTCCAATGTCCTCAACTCTGGGTCTTCTGAGAGGTGCTCGTAGGTCTATGCACTTTGAGCACTCAATTTCTTACATTCTGAGGCCAATGCCTTGATTCTTTCTATTTCTTTCCTCACAATTTCTTCCCTTTGATCTCACACTTCCTACGGAGTTCTCGGCACTGCTTTCAATTCCATTTCTGCTACTCTTGCTTGGAGTTGCTAAATGGCTTCAACGATCTTCCCCACTTGGCTTTCAGTTGTCATTTCTTCCATCTATGTCAGGCTCAGCATAGAGTGGAGTGCTCTAGTTACTTCTTCTCGAACTCCAATATGCTCCACGAGAAACTGATATTTCTCTCTCTAGATATGCTCTTTGTCCTCTTCAAACTTCGCTCGGAGGTCTTCCTTCTCTTTCTACCCAACCTAACATTTCTCAAGGGATTCCTCCTTTTATTGCTTCAAGGCCTCTATGGCCTATTCTTTGTCCTCCTGTACTCGATGAAGGTGATCCTTTGTCGCATCTGCTAATCAGTGTATTTGGGCAGGCTCATCTCCTACTTGTATACCTCCTAATGGCAACGATGCAGTAGACACTGCATGGCTCAAATAGAGAGCATGTTGTACCCCTTTGAGCTCTGCCTCGATCCTGTCATACATTGTCTCCTCTTTGCTTCATTTCACTGCAAAATGTCCTCGAAGGTATCTAATACAACTGTGATGATGAGGTCAATATCATCCACCGTAAGTCTAGTCTGTAATTGAGGCTTATTGGCTCATGAATTCTTCCATGCTGAGGGTTTCTTTGGAGAAACATTTATTTTCTTGGATGTCTTGGCCTCTGTAAGGGGATATTTAGGCGGTGTCACTTTGCCCTGTTCCCTTTTTTCTTCTTCCCCTTCCTCCTCTTGGTCTACTTCGTCACCTCCTCCTCCTCCAGGTGAACTAGGCATAGTTTCCTCTGATGAGTTGTTTAGTTCCTACATATCTTCTTTCTTTTTCTTGTTGTTGTTGTTGGGTCCAACATACTCTTCCCGTGTGACTACAGGACTTCCAATGAGTTCGGGGTCGTAGATTTATGTCTGTTCGACTAGTACAAGGAATTTTGTAGGCCATTCCTTGGTTATTTCCTCCATATCTTCCTCGGTGAGTTTGCAATAGGATTGGAGCTCTTTCTTGTGTTTGTCCCTGCGTGCAGTGATGTAAATGAAGTGCCCGTCTTCACATAACTTTTCTATTCACCTGAAACGATGGAGTATTTGATGTCATACAAGGGAAGGATTCAATGGCCCTCTTCGACTACAAGTACTAGGTGTGGAATACCACATTGGACTTCCATTTCTTCTCCATGTCGCTCAAATACCATAGGGTAGTAAACCTCGCGACTAGTGGTTCTGATGGCTCAAATTTCGAGAAGGTCGCTCCCTCCAGCATCTCCTAAGAGACAAAGGCAACGAGAATCAACAACTAGCTGAAGTGAAACTCGTATCCCTGGTCCTGTGCTTCTCAGAAATCCTACTCCAGCTAGTTGATGAGTTAGCTCACCCAATTCATCTGCAACCCTTCAATGCATTTTCCTACAAGGTTGACAACGAACCCCGTGACCTGCGTTTTTCTATTCTTCCCGACAAGCTTTCCTGCTATCAACTGACAAGATAGGCGCACTATGTCATTCTGGATGGAGGCTACCTTGTAGCCTTGCTTCCCCTTATCTACATCTTCGTAGGTATCCTTTATTCGGTGCACCAGGGTGCGATCTATAGCCTTCCATGGATAAAAATCCCGAGGTTCTGGTCCTTGCATGATCAATCTAGTGATCCAGTGGATCAACGCCAGATCTACAGTGATGTGCCTATCCAACCACAGGTAACCTCCATGGTAGCATGACAGGAGGATTTTAACGCACGCGTTCACCTCCTGATATCTATTGAAGTGTGGTATCTTTATCACATTAAGGATTATTAATCTTGCGATGTCCGTGGTCCATGGTTGGGGGACTATATTTGACTTCTTCCCCATTGTCTTTGTCAAGTACTTTTGTGGTGCGATCATTCCATAATTCTTGCGGTCTCCTAAGTTGAAATCATTGATCTTGAGCATCAAAATCTATCCCAACTCCAGTTCAACTGTGTGTATCCCCTTCAGAAGGTATGCAGTGATCAGTGTATATTCGAAGTCTCTCGGGACCCTGTCATGACTAACCGCGCCAACCAGAGGCGGGATATAGTCAGGAAAGACTGACAGGATGAGCTTCACATTCGCCAGGTCATCGCGTTGCTTACTTATTTTCTCTATCGCATTTTTGGATGGCCCAAATCGACATGCAATCAATGGGGATGCTTGCAATTCTCTTGTCGACGAAGCCTATGCGCCTATGGACATGACCTTTTTTGCCATAAGGTCTATTAGGATCTCCTCCATGGACTTCTCTACTGCACTGCATTCGCCTGACATACACACTGGAGATCAGATATCTCAGGTAGGCGAACAAACACTCAAGGTAAGTAAATCAGGTGGCGGGGTCTCAATAAGAACAAGGCGATAGCAATCACTTCTCTATGGTATCGGATAATCAAAATTTGAAAAATTGTCCACAGTGAGACATTTGATGGATTAAATAGAAAATTCCATAATGGACTCCTCCAACAGGAAGGAATGCCTCAATCAATATGATTCCATCTATTATGGCGCAGTCCCAATGGTAAAATGGTGATCTTTCCGGCAATAACTGCATTTCTAGTCGTTCTGGAGCGTCGTTCTAAAAGTCAAGACGCCTCCAATGGTCATATTTCTTCATCATGGCAGAGTTCCAGTCTACATTGTTTTTCTATTCCAGAAAGGTTCAAGTTCTGCAAGCCTTCCTTCTGCGAAGTCTTATCAAGAACCTCTTGCAATTTTTCTAGCTTTGATTTCTTCTTACTGAGTTTTCTTGCTTTCTTTCCTGTGATCTGTGTCTCTGGATTCCTCTTTCCATTCTTGTTCTTATCTTCTCTTAGCATAGTAAATTCGCACTGTTGAGGGTCTTTCACAAGGTTCGAGGATAATACTTATGCTCTTACTGTTTCTGGAGTAGGTTCTCTTCTCTCTTGCATGGATAGGTTCTTTAAGTCTTCTTGCTTTCTTTCAACTTCGACATCCAGGTCTCTGGCTCTCAGTTGCTTCGACTTGTCCTCTTGTTCTTTTCTTAGGCGCGTTATTATCCTAGTCATGAAATCCCTTAATTATTGATTTTTATGTTCTATATCTTCCTCTTCTTCTTTCCTTCGCATTTGATCTCTCTCAATCCAAGTCCTTCCTAACAAAAGTGCAAAAGGAGTGTTGTTCTCAACAAACTGAATGACCTTGAATTCTTCTTTTGTCAATGTTCCATGAACACTCATAGGTACATGAGTAAGTCTTCCACATAGTGTTATCATCTTTCCCTTAAATAATCATATTCCTCCCAATGATGGAATCATAGCAGGCTTTCCCAAAATTTCCCAAGTACTTTCTGGCATAATGTTCACTTGTGTTTCTGCATCCAATACACAGTCTACGTCGAAATCTCCTATTCTTGTTTTTATGCACTGCTTCTCTTTTAAGATCTCTGGTAAACGAATGTCTCTATGATCATCCAATGATTCTTTCATCTGCAATAAAATAGCCTCTGATTATTTGTGGTTCTTTAGCATATTCTTAGTCTCTTGACCTTCCTCGTGGTCTTCTTGTCTCATGTTCATCTTCTCAACTTTAGCAATCATTCTAGGGAAATCCAAAACTTCATGTTCAATATGTTTACAACAAAGGAAAATAAGACCTCTACCAGGGCATTCCTTAGAAAGATGTCCCAGTCTTCTGCAACTATAAAAAAGAGTCAATTTTCTCTTTCTCTTAAATGATCCCGAACCTTTCTTATACCGCACACTCGGATCAAAGTGATGGACCTGCAAAAAATTCTTTCTAGGATCCCGCATGCACTTGTTAGTCCAAAAATTCTTTCTATGCATAGGAATAACATATCTTTCACTATTTCTATCAGATCTATTCATATCACATCTTCTTTCTTCTAGTTGTGCCCTAGTTTTCAGACTATGACGAAATCTATCAAACATACCTAGATCCATTATTTTGAAACAAAAATTTCCACTTATATTACCTTTATCAGAGCACAAATCTTTAAAATCTTACCTATTTTCTTCAAATCAGACTTCTCTTCTTAGCACAGAGCTTCACAAGTCAAGTAGAGTATTGCGCACTATAGAAATAGATCTACGCACAAAGATTTCTATTTTCTTCAGTTCCTAGCAATCACAGTTTCATGTCCCAGCAACGGAACCATTTGTTGGCATAGGGGCAGAACCAGGGTTCAACGCTACAACAATGCACCAAAAAATCCCTAACTATTGTCCCTTTCGGAAACACCTGCAAAGCAGATGAAGTCTCCCCGAGGTAGAGGCAGGGGGGGTTGCGGACTCAAGTGTCTACAACCTAGCTAGGACACAGATCTGTGATCACAATAATTAACAGATCACTTAGAAACTATCATTCATTAGTCTTTAACCCTTACTCACATCACAGGTTAAAACCCTAAGTATAAAGCAGTACAGTATCCAACAAGATCCAATCACAACTAACCATTCAACACATAGCATCAAATAGATCTAGCATTCATTCATGTTATTAAGCACTCAACATTCATAGATCTATCTATCATAACAGTACACTAAGAAAATACAAGAACAATATAGCACAAAAAACATTACACAGGATATACGTGGTTCACCCCAGCATGGGGCTACATCCACCAACTCTTCTCCTCTTTTATTAGTGTCTTCCAATCTTCTTACATGCAGAGAGCCACAAAGCCAACTCCCCATAGGACATGAGATCTGCGCGCACCTCGCCAAATCCTCCTTCCCCGAGTTAGGTCCACACAACCAGCCGTTACACATTCTGTGCACAAAGAACTACAAATAACTTGCACTTAGCTCAACAAGTCTCTACATACGGTATGCACAAAGCATTCACAACTATTGCACTTAGCACAATGGCCTACTAGGTTTGATACTTATTACAATGCCTAGCTACTTATTTATATGTTACAAAAGAGTCCTAAGCATGGGTAAAACCATGGGTCGACATCCCATACCCATTACATAAACCATAAACCCAAAAATCTCACAAAAAGGGGGCGAGATCTCGCGATCTCTGCTTCACCTAAGTGCTCTGTCTTGGACCAGCCTGTCGAAGTCCCAAAATTGGTCAAACATGACCAATGTTTCCTCAAAACTTGGTCAAGGGCCAACATTCTCCATTGGTTCTTTTCTTACACAATAGTTGGTTCACTACTTTATTTTCAGTAAAGATTGCCTTTCCTTGAGTGAAATTATTGATCATAGAGCATAATGTATGCAATGCCTTTTCATCTTCGACCAACTCTAGGAAAATTTGCAAAACATTTCCTAAGGTGCTTACCTTCTCAAGTGATCCTTTGGTCATGACCTCATCCTCAGTGGGATGTATATTCCACATAGGTGGCATATCTGATGTGAATGTTGTCCACTCCCGTCAAAAGATTTCTTTCCTTGATTTTTTATATATCTTCTTCTCTTCCCATGGCTCAAATGCTTGTGTAGGTGTTTCTGATTTCTTTACCCACCGCTTAGCCTGTTTCCATCCATTGGTTCCATATGTCCCTATTTTGGTTCCTCTGCATGTAACGACTGTGAGTTTGGGTCCTTCGTCCCTTAGCTCAGTTGATATCTTCTAATGTTTAGGTTCTGATTTTGATTCCCTCCGGCCTACCATTTTTCCAGCAGTTGTGGATAGTCCTCTATCACATGTTCTAATGCTCAACAGTAAGTACATGTTGAGCAAGGATTTTGGAAATCCCCCACTAAGTTTCCTGGTTGGTTACAGTTATAACATACTATGGGTCCTCTTCCTCCTCTCCCAAAGTTTGTTCTACCTCGACCCCAACCAAATCCTCTTCAATTTCCTCGATTAAATCATCTTGGAGTATTATAATTCTCTCCTCCTTTTGTCGCTACATTCTCCTCCAGAATCTTGTACATGTATTTCGTGCACTCCCTCACTAGATCAAATGCACGACACTATTTGTTTTCATGTCCCACTGATTTGCAAAAGATATAGAATAATATTCTTGGGGTATGTTGATATTTCTGTAATAGCTGGAACTCATGGGGGATATGTCCCCACTTCTTCCATATCTCCCAGTCTCCTCCTTCTGGTAGCAGGTTTGAAGGTCCAACTGTTAAGTACTTTTCAAAGGCTAGAAATTCATATTTGTAGTGACCTTCAGTCCTGCATTTGTTGCAACAGACCTATTCCTATTTCCCTTTCCCGTTTGTGATTTCTTCCAACTAAATTTTTAATGCAGCAAGTGGGTTCTATATCTGCGCCATTTCGTTGTTCTCTTTGACCGGAGAGGCTTCGAATTTCATAGAAATTTCCAATTCCTCAGAATGCAATGTGACCTTTTGTTGTATTAAAGGACTACGGATGTGAGGTAACAAGTCTGCAATGAACCATTCTCCGTGTTTTTGATCGGGTATTTGAAATATTAACCTTCCCATCACATCTTTGAACCTATGATTGAACTCCCATATGGACTCAGTCTGTACTTTTTTTATCTCCTTTAGTTTATTAATGTACTATGACTTAGACTTTGGTTTATTTAATTCTTTTAATAGTGCTTGTGTAATATCTACTAAAGTCCTTGTCTAGCCTAGTATTATGGTACTTTGGAGCTTCATGTACCATACTAGCGCATTTCCTCTAAAGGTTGTTGCCAACTGTGCGATCTTTGCACCATCATCGTGGACATTCTCTGCAGTCCATATGGTCTCACATATGAACATGTGTTGTTATGGATCCCGAGATCCAATTCCTTTGAACTACGATAATCTAAGTGTATTATCTACGCCTGCCATATTGTTGCATGTAGGACCCCTTCCTAGTGATGTTGGTTGAGTTTGTCTACCTGTACCACTACCATTTCTCTGGCTATTGTTTCTATGTCCTCCTTTACTGATTACAAGTGTGCTCTTCAAATATCTTCAAACATTGTCTCATATTTAGGTGACACGTAGGAGGTTGTTGTTTCTAACCAGGTTTCATATTGGACATGAATTATTGGTTCTTCTATGATAGAACTGAACTGGATATCTTCCTTTTCCCCCTCTGTCTGTTGTAATTCTATGATATGGATGTCTGCATAATGTTCCAGGTACTCACTTCACTGCTCTCTCTCCCCAACCACAATTATCGACTTCTTTTACCTTCTCCCACTGTGAAAAACTCCAAATCCATCTTCTCCTTTTGATATCCCTTCCCCTTACTTTGTCCATTTGTCCTAACCTCAGGTCATCTCCTGGCCAAAATACCCAATCCCTTTGTTAGGTGCAACATTCTTTATATTTATGACTCCATTGTCATGACATCCTTATCACATAGCAACATATTTATCCTCGTAGCTAATGATTTTAAGAATCTTCCTCACGGACCTTTAAAGAAGTCTCTTTCTACAACACTATAATCCTGGGTACAGTCTATGGAAAATTTTGTTACATAGCCTCCCAAGATATTGTCTATCCAAAATTCCATTGTGCGGGATGTCCTACTATCTACTACATCCACTCATTTCACTAGTTTGGAAGTCCAATTCTTTGGTGTTGTTGGTTTATGTATGCCAGTCTTTTCCACAAATATTTCCATCCATTTTTCTAAAATATTAGGAAATTTATCGAAAAAGACCTCATGAAAGTATGTATACACATAGCTTTGTATCCATTGCTTATTATTTAAGCATGGATTTTTATTCTCCTTCTACGTAAATTCTTGTTCGTTTTTCTCCAACCATTCGATTGTCTCCTTCCTTGTTGGCCTCCAAAAAATTCCCTCACTGTCATCTTCCCAGTCCCGACAACAAAACCATTTGTTGGTGCACACATGTGGATAGGTCCAAGACCTTGAGTTCGAGGTAATTATTCCAACAAAAACCTATAGATACCAGCCCTTTCGACATCACCTATGAGTAGGCGAAGTCTCACCCGAGGTATCTTTATGGTGACTGCAGGAACCGAGATTCTGCAGCGGTGAGAGAAAGAAGGGAGGCACACTATGTCATACATACAGGATCCTTTCTCACACTGGATCCTAGATAATATGTCCTCGGTACTCAATTGTTTATACATATCAGTCAGTCCATATTCATGCCAATTGGTATTAAAGCGTACAGTTAAGACTACTGTGCATTAATCTATCAACAATAACAGTAAAGATAACATTCATCCATAGTAAAGGTAGGGAATAACACCATATAGACCTAAATTAACATAGTACAAGCATCAATAACCATTCAACAACGTAATTCGAAACATATTTATTGTGGTTCACCCCCTCTTGGGCTATGCCCACAAAATATTTTCTTCTTTATTATAGTTAAGGCATTTTGCTTGCACTCTAAGCTACAATAGATGTTCAATATACCTTCCTCTTCTTACATTCATGGATTCTTTACATATAGAACATCCTAGAACTATAACTACTACTCAAAATTCCTCTCTGCTTCCTTTTCTATCTCTTCTCTTCTGCTTTTGTCTCTACTATGGTCACTCCTATCACTTCCCAACTTCTTAACTTCCTTTTTCATATTTAGGTCTCTTTTTCTCAGGTTTTCTTTCCATCTCATAATGAGTTGGCTCCCACTCATGCTCGATTAGTGACAACACATTATGAGCTGGATACAACTCATGCTTGACTAGTTTTCCTGGATTTTGCACTAATTGTTTCTTCCTATCCCCCATATTCTTCTCTTTCCTCTCTTTTCTTTCTTGATCTTCTTGATACTGCACCTTCTCTTTGTGCCTCGTTTCTTCTTGATGTTCTCTATCCAAAATTCATTCACAATAGTCTTGATGATTCTGGGTTCTTTAGAAGCTAGTTGTCCCTGAGAATTGTTTTTGAAGAATGGTGGCTTAGTTCCCTTCTTCTTTTGTTCCATCTTTCTTTTCTTCTTTTATTCCCAATATTTTTGGTAAGTTTATCTTCCTTTAAGTTGATCATAAAGGAATTTAAGTTTCTCTTCCTTTAAGCTGATCCTAAAGGAATTTATCCCTTCTTATAGTTTCCTCTAATGTCTTGGGATTATCATGCTATATATTATCACTGATAAATGATTGCAGCCCACTCAAATACCTTTGAATCTTAACTTACTCATCCTTCATGAAAGAAACATACTTCAACAACTCTAAAAGCCTACTTTCATATTCATCTATGGTCATACTCCCAAGCTTAAGTTCAAAGAACTCCTTCATTTTCTTGTCATAGTATCGCTTAGTCAAGTATTTCTTTTGAAAATACCTCCTAAATTCCCTCCAAGTAACCTCTGTCTCATCAATGCGTTGCACCTACAAAAATTGGTCCCACCACATTGATGCTTTTCCCTTGAGCTTATAGATGGAAATTCTTCCTTCTGCTTATGAAAAGTAATTATGCAATTGAAAATAATTCCTTGTTCCTAGAATCCATTTCTTTTCATCCTCATTCTTCTTGTGCTCACCATCAAATGTAGGAGGCTTGATTTTGTTCATTTCTCCTTGCAGCTCATCCACTCTATATCTCTTCTTATGTTTCCTGACAGGGGATGGACTTGAAATACTATGTGTTGTCCTAGTTGAATGAATTGGGGAATGATGGTGATGCCTGCCAAAACTTCTTGTTATTATCCTCTCATCATGAGACCTATGACTCCCTGATATGCTTGACTCAATCTCCTTTAACCCATATTTTTCTATATTTTGTCCAAGCTCTGCATTAACTTGATGTTGAAGCCCTCATGTTTATTCTTGTATTTCATAAGCCTCTCATTATCATATTTATAACTCTGGACATCCTTTTGCAAACTTTTTATAGTCTCTACCAAGTTCATTCTTTCTTCCTTACCTTCTCCATGTCCATTTGAATTTGTACCTTAATTACCCATATTAACATACATCCCTATGATCTCATCTTCATGGATGTAAGCCCATTTTGCATCTTCCATGGTTTTGAACTTTGTGGTGATCCTGTTCTGATCTAAATACTGTTAATTATGAAAAATGTGCAGCCAACAAAATTTGTTAGGCTAAATAATTTAACAATTACATGAATTTACATACAATTTTGTTCCAATAATGTATCAAAATTGTTTCTTCTGTATTCTTGTGAAATTAACTATCCAGATCAATTTTATGGTTGGATATCTGGACTCCTATGTCCAAGACCTTTCCAGTAACTTCTCCCTTGCTCAATCTCAAGTCTTGAGAAGAAATTTATGGCCATTTGAAAATTTTCTATTAATTCATTATGTTCACACTTCAATTAGGTGCAAATTTGAACTATAATTCTGCATCTTTGCACCCGCTCCATTGGATTTTCGATAGGAAACCAATTGAGTTCCTTCAAAACATATTTTGGACACACTAGCCAATTTTCACCTCTTTCTGGGTTCTGGTCTGCTAGATACAGCCTGTTGAAGTTTCATCCCAATTGATATTTTTGGTCTTGAAGGTTACAGGGACCTTCTAACTCCTCCTGTGCATTTTCATGTTCCTAAAATTTTAATTTAGCTACATGATTGTGTTCTATGGTTCAATATCTTTCCATAGACTACTCTTGTGCCTCAATTTGATTCTAGAGCAAGACGTTATGGCCTTCATAAGCTAACTGGGATTAACTTTACTCTCCATTGCTCGGGTTGTAAATCACTTATCCTAACTCCGTTTGATGAATATAATACACCTTTAGAAAGCTATCGCCAAGATCTTTACATCTTTAGAAATATATCACCAAGATATTTCATTTGAGCTACTAAAATTCATTTAAGGTGCATTATTTTTTGAGCAGCTAAAAACATTGTTTAGGGCCTAAAAAATGCCCTGCAAATTCAACACCTGTAAAATACTGAAACATTCCACTAATTTTCATTAATTTTCTGATAAATTTAGCCTCCATATGTTGACTGGAATGTTGATGTGGCACCTATGCCCACATGGCATCTCAAGGTGGCACCATGTCATCCCCCTTTCTCTCATCTTTGCCCCATCAACCTTGGTCTTCTTCCTTCTTTTTCCTTACCTCTTTCTTTGCCTCTACTCGCGCGCATTAGTTAAATTTTTGGTCCCACGGTGCTTGGATGCCATGTGGCATCTTCTTATTGGGTCCCAGGGATGGACGGGTCTCCTTATGCACCGATTCTTCGTTCTTGCATGAAGTTCACGCCCGATGATCTAACGTTCATGGTGCAATGGGTGTTGGTGGCGATCGATGACCCACTTCCCATTTCGGCCCCCCGACCTATCGACCTTTAACACATGTGGGAGGGGACGAGAGACCTAACCACAATTAGGGATAGGGCGATGCATCACACATCTATGCACTTCTCCCCCCACGGCTTGTGGTTATTATAACCACCCCATATCCCCCGATATCCATATGGGGGTGATGCGTGACTTGGCTCGAGATCCTGTCGGGTAGGATAACACCATCTTCGTTGCGCTAGTTTCCATCCCACCTTGCTCTTTCCACTACTAGCATGTACCTCTATCACGCCTTCCATCATGTTTCCTTGTACCTTCCCCATGGAAGTACACATCACATGCCTTCCACATCAACTAACATGTGGTCCCCATGTCATGCTGATGTCTTAGTATGGAAAATTTTCAAAATTTCATAATTTTGTCGAATTTCAAATTTTTTACAAATTGTCCAAAATCACAATTGTTTCTATGGCCACGGTTAGAGCTTGTAATTAAGCTCAAAACAAATAAATTTGGCCTTCTTTACACAAATTCAACCTCGGTACATGTAAATCGACTTGTCCACATCAAAATCCCTATGAATTACATCACAAAAATTGGGCCTTTTCCCCAATTTCACTCAATTTCCACCATAGCGCTCTGCACACATGAAATTTGGTCAATTTATAGGCCCTAATTTGTCCAGTTTGAAATTTAATTTGGGGTTTTTAATTCAGGGGCTCAATTTTGTCAAATACCCATGAAATTCTCTTCCATTTCATTGTAACATTTTGTCAAACAATTCACAAACAAACTCCTCCTAACATTCTGTCAAATAGTTTTCTTACAAACTCTGAAATTACACTTATGCGCTATACTAAATGGCCCATGCAAGCCCAGTGTTGAATACTAGGCTCTTATACCACATTGTAGCATCCCCAACTACCTGTTGGGCTATTCGATTCAAAATTTATGCACTTTGATGATAATTTAATTCATAAAAATACTTTGCAATTGTACAGATTCATATTAAATAAAAATAGAAATATACATGGAGTTTACACTGGAAAAACCCATGAAATTAATTACATAAATAATATCACGACACATGAATTAACACACACAATTATTACTTATCTATTGTAAAATAACACCAACTACGTGTAGACCTTCCACATTCCTTCTAGCCTTAGAACACACTGCTAATGAACTCTCAACAATGGGTCACCCCCGAGTTGGGGCCTAAACTCCACCTGGGTAAGGAAATCTTAACCCGGGATAAGGTCTCCAGAACAACACAAGCTCAGAATCAGGTTCCGAATCAAGCTAACATCCTACAATCCCTCATTCCTTGCATGCTTGTCCCACCCCAGGAAGTGTGCCCCTTCTCTTCTCAACAGTCGCTTGGTTTCCATACTTCCCTTTCGGGGCTTCAGCAATATGTCAAACATGAAGTCTCTGAGCCCTGTAATTGCATCTTGGCACCTTGGGAAATCAATTCCCAACAATTATCTCACATGGAGAGAATGCTCACGGGCCTGACAACTTGCCTCTTCAAATCCTATGGGCCTAACAGCCTGCTTCCTCCCTCCAATTCCCGAGCTAACCAAAGTACAAGTACGTGCTACAATTACAGTACATCAAGGTATATATGACAACAATGTCAATGAGTGCAGGAATGATCATCCAATGATTGAAATAAACTAAGTCCAAACTATATGTATGCATGTTCTCAACTTGACACTTGTCATGTTGGGAACTACCTTGGGCTCACTTGAACCCCCACTTGTCCTCCTCCTTATAACTTAGGATAAAATACATATCCATACTTTATAATTTAAGGAATATTAAAGGAACACCAATACAATATTCCTTTGGGCTTAAGCCCCCTAGCTTAGCCCATTTTCTAAACTTTTAACCCCCTTTCCCAACCTAGTGGATTTTAACCCCCCATACTCTTTTACATGGTTGGTCTGCAATAGTGATGTGTTTTTCATTAATAATCGCATTTGTTTACATATTACAATGATGGGTCACTGGCCATTTTAGCATCTGGTTCTCCATCCTAATAACCACACAGACACTTTGGCCTCACAATACATATACACAAAAGGCACTCTGCCCTAAAACATCCTAGATCACTAGCCTATATGTTCATTTACATTTATATGAACAATTTGGGGTTCTGTCTAGGGGTATTATACCATGTATGCAAATAAAACAACAAGTGGGAGAATGATGGGTATGTGTTATATTCTTCGCACGACCAAACCTAGTGTATGCATTGCGTCGGGTGTGCGAGGGGGTCACAAAGGGGGTGCTCGCTCCCCCTTGGGAGGGGGATTGCAGGGGGGCAAAGCCCCCAAATTAGTTTTTTGTTGGCAGTTTTTTGCATCCATTTTTAGTGGTTTCTCAGCACATGGTTTTCGCTAATGGTTTTCTAATTCTGATTAAGGAATCAGGGTTGTTGACTAATCCGAGCAATGGATTAGGGGTTTTGGATGGTTCAAGATCTTATATATTTTTCATTGTAAACGATGAAGAAGGGTGATGAATAAATAAGTAGAGGTAAAGAGATCGTTGGTTTTCCCAATTTGAGTTTCTAAAGTAAAATATATTTTTCTTAATTAAATATCCATTTACAATAATTTATTGTACAAGGTTAAAATCTACAATAAAAAGATGATATTCATGAATGCAACTTCATCCCAACAACTTAGACTCTCCCATATAACACCTAATCCTCGAGGGGTTCTCACCTATGCTACATCTATAACCTCGAGATGCACAACCAACAAGCATGGAGCACGAGTAAATCGAGATGAAAATCAAACTTGACACCTCTTTTTTACATATTTCCTTCCATTTACACGACATTTGTGTCTACACTCTGACACGACAATGTAACCTTTTTAACTCCTAAAGTTTACAATCTTTATATATATATATATATATCTATATATATCTATATATATCTATATATATATATATATATAGATAGATAGATAGATATATAGATAGGTAAAATAATATTTGGCCATATCTTACCAAAAACTAGCACTGTCAAAAGTCACCGATATAACTTGTGATCTAAAAATGAAGAAGACTTGTAATCTTGAAAATATTTGTAAGTAAAATTTTATATGTTAAAAGCAAATGGATCAACTTTGCAACACATTATTAATAGGATTTACTCATTTAAGATGCATATAAACAACAACATAAACAATGAACAGAAAACACATAACACAGCAAGTGATAAAGGAGTTGACCCCTCTCTTGGGCTACATCTCCTGGTCCAGCTTCCAATGGATTATTATTATTATTTGCTCAAAGTACTAAAAAATGTGCTTTGCAATGATCAAACTGCCAAATAGACTGCTCCAATGGCTTCAGAACGTCCAAAAACCCCTAGCTGGGCTTTTTCGGCACCTCGTTTGACCAAAAAACGAAGAAGTTAGGCTTCCTGGAAGTCCCCCCTTCAAGCTTGTTGTCTCTGCATCTACAAATTGCACCCATGTACATTCAACCTAGCACACACGCTATTTAAAGCGTAAAAACCCAACACTGAATGCAACCGTGCAAACAGTGCAAACTATAGGACGGTTATGAGCGCGCCAGCCCCTAACCGTCAAACTCTCGGGCACATGCGGTCACCATATGACCTCGGGCTAGCACAAAAACTCAACCGTATCAAACTCTCGCGCTCTCTGTTGTGGTCGCATGCGGTCACACATATAACCACGGGCTAATCATTTGAAAACCCTATGCGCACAACAATGGAGGGTATGGTCGTATGGTAGTGTAAGTGCGACCGGGGGTTGGGGCTAAGCCCTAGCCCGGACCCCCACGTCGACCACAACATAAATCAAATTTAAATATTTTGTAAAACATATAGTTAACAAGGAACACTGTGTGGGCTAGTGGTAGCCCACACTCTACCAAAGCACGGAACCATAGGGGAGGTCCGGGGTTCGACCCCCACGAACTCCATAAAATTTTGAATAACAAACCACTGCCAATAACGGGGTGCCACGTGGCAGGCCATGACTGGGCCACGTGGCACCCAAACACTTGTCAAAATGATTCCACGTGTCAGAATATCATTCTCCCTCATCTACCAATCAAAAAATGCCACATCATCACATGCCACGTCAGCGTACGGACGTATGTCCTCTACCATGTCATCATACGGTCCCTGCCATGTCAGCCTGTACGGACTACCCAGTCAGCGTCCCTTTTTTTTTACCTATTTGATGATTCGAACAGATCGCGATATCTCTCACTCCCGACGTCCGTTAGAACCCAAATGAGTTGCATTAGGTTCACAACGACGAGGCTTGCGCTCTCGTTCGATTTGAAGCAATTCCAAGCACTTTGAATTTTTGAGCAAAATTTAATCCCCTGATCACACCTCCCCATTGGGAAGCTTTCGGATCTCCAAAAGACTATTTCAGTCTATGTGAAGATGAGGGTATATTTCCCTCACCCTTCCAACCTCAATCCACTTGGATTTGCTTGGATTTGTACCTTTAAGACCAAATCGAAGATACTCCACATTTCCTCATTTTAAAGTTCGTATTCTCCTGTCAAGGATGGTGTCTTCATGCAGTTCTGTAAGATATTCTGGGGAAAAATCATCTATAGAAGGAATCTGAACATGCTCTCCATGATCATCAATCAACGGAGGCTCAT
>JZKD02S1674101.1:18014-29123 GCA_000966675.3 Picea glauca | reverse complement strand
CCAAAAGGCGTATACCTATTGGAGATGGGCACAATTAATCACCTTTTAATCTAAAATTCTAATCTGATGGCTAACAATTGAAAATGTTGGAATATTCTTAGTCGTCCTCCCAAATTAATGAATGTGATTTACTCTTCATAACTTCCTTGTATTTTTGAATGCATTAGTTAACCTGTTTACTTTTTAACATTTACCTAATCATATTAAAAAATTACTATACCACTATATTAACTGATTAACCTTTGAAATTACCACATTGAAGATTAACTTTTAGATTTCCTCAGCGCTATGTGCGTTTCAATTCACCAGAGCGCTGTCCGTCCAGATAACTTTCGGCGTTCACCAGCCACTTTGCGGCTGTGCTAGTTATGTTGCATTGGGGACAGATTTTAAAGGCAAAAACGTATAGGTTTATTTGGCGCTTTAAAAAATAGTTGGGTTCCTATGCGTGGATGGACTTAAAACAAAAATTTTCATTCAGTAAAACAAAAATTTTAAATGGTTTATTGATTTTATATTGACGGTGGTTAAAAGGGATGACTAGTTCCAAAAATCAACTAGAGCGTGTCGGTACTCCAGAGTCCGGACTACAAATTTGACGGCGCCTCCTTCTTTGACTGCCCTTTTTCAATGCTGTCTTCACGACATGAAAGATTCTGCAGTGCTGTTAGGTGAATATTCCACCGAATTGTGTAACTATTTTACTTTTGAATTCAATTTTTTTTTTTTTTTTTGTCGTTATTGGACAAGTTTTCTCGGTATTGCAGTGCGACGAGTGAACAAATCTTTACTTACTGCAAGGCCGCCTTCTCTGACTTGGTACCTGGATAATCTTCTACGCAGCTTTCTCGATCCGCTTGAAAATGATTTCACATCCATGTTTACAGCTTAAACAGCTCTCTGAAAACTTCTCAGAACATACAGAAATCTACTTTTTAAGTGGAGTAACTTAATTCTTGGAGCAATCTTTCCTCTTTTCAGGCAAAAAAATGGACTTGAATCCGGCCAGATTTTCAACTTTCTTATGGATCAAAGTTTCATGCATTTCAGAGCTTTACCCCAGGGGTTTTGTCCCATTTTAAACCAATCCAGATGCTCAAAAAATCGATTAAAGTTCTGGATTGATCGGAAATTTAAAACCGCAACTCAGAGGACCTGCCTGAAAAGTAACTCGGTAGAGAAGATTGCTCCAAAATTAGCCCACTGCTCATCTTTCTGGACTCTCCCATGAGAGAGTCAAGCAGAGAGTAGCTTTGATATTATATTAATTAAAAGTGTTTTCAAAATATTAGATTTTTTAAACTTTTTCAGAAGAATACGGATTCAGCACCATAAAAAATTTCATGGTGCTAGAATTATAGACTCAATCACTCAAATCTGTAGTTACAACAAATTTTGATTTCAACAAATTTTGACTAGATTTTAGTAAAAATTTATCAGAAAATATGCCCTTAAAAACTTCCAAAAGTTAGAAATTTAAACTAAACCTTAATTAAATAAGATTAAAAAAAATTTTAGTGGAAGAAAATAGACAAACTAAGAAAGTTTCTTTCATCTTTACTTATAACAAACTGGTAACATATGCTATCAGTAAATCTGTAGAATGAATCTGCTACAGTGGATGGCTGCCTCTCTATAGTGAATCTGTTACAATGGATGGCTAGTTGTTAAGACAGCGGGCTGCCTCCTGTTTATCTTTATTTGTTCTTGCATTGGAATCAGTTTTTTTTGAGAATTTCGTGAATACAAAGTAAATCTATCCACACTTATTGAATGTTAAGAGCCACCCTGGGAACCAACTGATGATTATCTGATTGTACAAAATTAGATCAAAACAANCTTTGGTATATATATGTAGAGTATATTCATATATTATCTGCAACAGAATTGCTGTTGTTTAGCAGGTTGTATATTGTTCCTTAACACAAAACTTTTTTATAGTATGTCGAGTATATTTATATACTAGCACAGCCACTCAAAACCGTGGTTGATGAACACCGAAAAGTGTGGACAGAAAATGAAATACACAGCCAGAAAATGAAACACACAACTAGAAAATGAGCGTCTACAGCTAGCACAGTCAGCGTGTTAAATCTAAAATTTAATCATTTAAACGTGGCAATCATATAGTGTTACAGTAATTTCTTAATATGATTAGATAAATGTTAAAAGGTAAACAGGTTAACGGATGCATTAAAAAATACAAGGAAGTTATGAAGAGGAATTCACATTCATTGATTTGGGAGGACGACTAAGAATATACCAGCATCTTCAATTGTTAGCCATCAGATTAGAATTTTAAATTAAAAGGTGATTAAATGTGCTCATTTGTCAATAGGTGTACGCCTTTCGGGGTAATTATCTATAACAGAATTGATTTTTTTTTAACAGGATGTACATTGTTAGTCAACACAAAAATTTCTTATTATAGTATGTCGAGTATATTCATATATTATCTGCAACAAAATTAAATATTGCTTAGCAAGCTGTATATTGTTCGTCAACACAAAAAATTCTTATAGTATATTGAATATATTCATATATTACCTGCAACAGAATTGAATGTTGCTTAGCAGACTGTATATTGTTAGTTAACACAAAGCTTTCTTATAGTATATGAGTATATTCATATATTATCTGCAACAAAATTGAATATTGCTTAACAGACTCTGTTGCTTACCAGACTGTATATTGTTTGTTAACACACAACTTTCTGATAATATCTCGAGTATATTCATATATTATCTGCAACAAAATTGAATATTACTTAGCAGGCTATATATTATTGGTCAACACAAAACCGTCTTATAGTGAGAACTGTCTTATAGTGAGTATTGTACAGAAAACTTATTTTTCATGAATTTAATAACAAATGACAAGTTGTAATATGAACTTGTCTTATAGTGAGTATTGTACAGAAAAGCTATTTTTCATGAATTTATAACACACAACTTTCTGATAATATCTCCAGTATATTCATATATTATCTGCAACAAAACTGAATATTACTTAGCAGGCTATATATTATTGGTCAACACAAAACCGTCTTATAGTGAGAACTGTCTTATAGTGAGTATTGTACAGAAAACTTATTTTTCATGAATTTAATAACAAATGACAAGTTGTAATATGAACTTGTCTTATAGTGAGTATTGTACGGAAAACTTATTTTTCATGAATTTAATAACAAATGACAAGTTCTAATATGAACTTCTGTACATTTCTTAGCAGGCTGTATATTATTCGTCAACACAAAACCCAACCTTATCATAAGGGGACCGTGTAGAAAACGTCGTTTTCATGAACTTAATGACAAGCTCGAATATAAATTTATAGTATGAACTTCTGTCACTTCAAAAAATGAACACCTTGCTATGCAGCAAGTTGAGTGTTGCGTGAGGGTAGGTATACATGTATTCCATATTCACACTGATAAAGTATTCAATGTTGCTTACCAAGGATGGATATTGGTAACCTTAAATTATGAGAGACTAATCAATCCGATGAGTAGTTTAATATTAAGAAGTTTGACAAGCTCGAATTACTGCGAACATTAAACACCTTGTTATGCAATGTTTGAATGTTGTGTGAAGGTAAGTATGCACAGTTATGCAATGTTTGAATGTTGTGTGAAGGTAAGTATGCACAGTAGTCCATATCCATTTTCATGTAACATTCAATGTTTCTTAACAAGGATGGATATTGATAATCTTATATTATTAGAGATTATTAAAATGATCAATGAGTAATTTAATATATTCAATGTTTATTAACTAGTAACGCCTAAAGACGGTTGGCTGTTAAATTTTTGAGCAATCATTGGTGATGTCAGCATAGAAAGGTGGTCACTTTAATATCTTAATATTTTTTAATTAGGTAGACGTGGCAATAAGTTAGTGAATACAGTAATTTTTAAATACGATTAGGTAAATGTAAAAAAGTAAACATCTAAACTGATGTCTTTATAACAGTTCGGAAGTAATGGATGAAATCAGAGTCATTCATTTATTGTGATGACTAAGAATATTCTAGGCATATTTAATCTAATCCATAGAAAACGTATTAAGAACTAAATACCTATTAAATGTGCCCATTATTAATAGGTGTACGCTTTTTAGCCTAACAAAAATAGATAATGATAACTTTATATTATCAGAGACTATTAGAATGATCAATTCTGTTAAGAGGTATAAAAATATAGTTTACAATGTATATCCATTTAATCTTCAAAGTGCATCATTTCAATCCGGTCCATTTGGAATCAAGATGATACACTTTGATGGTGTTAGCAAATGATTTATGGCCAGAATCACAATGCTTATAGTGGTCGAAAATTTCAAGAATGGTTTTTATTTAGTCAATGACAATGTAGTTGTTTTTGACTTAGGGATATTGGTAGTAGGATTATTATATTTAGCTTGTGAATTTTTACTTATTTTGGAATATTGTATAATATTAAATTTAAATTTTGTTTACAAATTATTATAGTGGTGAGGGGAAATTCCAATTTCAAGAATTTTAAGAATTGTTATATTTTAGTGTTTAAATTCACGTGCATGAGAATGAGAATGTAATTGTTTTTGACTAAAGGATTTTTAGTAGTACTATTATGATATTTAACTTAAAAGTTTTTACTTTTAAAGTATTTATAATATTAAATTTAAATTTTATTTATAAATTATTATAGTTGTGAGGGGAAAGTTGAATTTGAAGAATTGTCCTTCTTTAGTACTGTACATGATAACGATAGTGTAGTTGCTTTTGACTAAGGAATTATTGAGGATCACAATGTAGTTGTTTTTGACTAAGGGATTATTGGTAGTAAAGTTATTATATTTAATTTGAAAGTTTTTACTTATTTTGAAGTATTTTACAATATTAAATTTAAATGATAAATTAAATTAATTAATTTAGAAAGTTTTTAAATTTTTACATATTAAATTTTTTTAAGGTTTATAGAGTGTAACCATAATTTAATCTTATAAAAGAAGTTTGACTAAACCAAAGTGTATTTTCAATTTGTGTTTATTATTAAGTTACAGGTTGATTTTTCTAACATTAATGAATGATTAAATATAAAGTTAGATTGAATAATAATTTATATTTATAAAAAATCTTAACCTGAAATTAACAAGTTATTAATTTATGTGAACTTGAATTAAAGAGTAGTAAAAATACTTAAACATAATAATTTTTTAAAAAACAATAATAATGAATTATCAAATTTGCACTACAACAGCAAAGACAATTTAAATTTAGAAAAATGTTTAAATATACTTTTGAACCTACCAAAATTATTGACTTAGGGAATTGATATTGTGTTCACATTGTTCTACTATAGGTTTTTTTTTTAAATTATAATATTAATTTATATATTTTTTAAAATCATGAAAGTCATTATATCCTTGAAATTACAAGGCCTTCTTTAGTGGGTACTTAACATTATTACAAGTTATTTTAAAAATGATTAAAATGATAAAAAAAATTATAGTAAAAATAAAAAATGTATGTATTTTGAGATTCTATATATGTCAAAGAGAAAAATATATTAAAAATAGTAAAACATATTATTATTTTTTAAAATTATATATTTGAAATCTACATAGTTGACTCTATATGTGTTTGCAATTTCATGGATGACGGATTTGTGTAGCCTATACAAAAATAACTTCAAAAATAGAGTTATTGAGAGGTATTCAAAAAGATATTCAAAAAGAAAAAAGGTTGTCACTCCCACTGAAAAAAAAATTCAAATGGAGGGAACAAGTGAGAATTCTTGAGTGCATGCTTCTTCTAGAGCACGTGGGAATTCTTGGAACACACACGTGGTTTTTACACTATCTATTCACAAGGTGGTTTTGAGAAAAATGCTCCAAATAAATCTTGTAGCTATCTAGGGTCATCAACAATATGTTGAGCCACCACAAAGAACCTTTCAAGGGTGTATTTGGTCTCATGGGTATGGTTCTTGGGGCCTTTGACATGACCGTATATTTTAACCTTGTGCATAAATTACTGAAAATAGATTCAATGGCGCGCACACAAACACACACATTACACAAACTAGGAAAACCAACAACTTGTTTAGAGCCTCACCTCTAATCTTTAATTCATCATATCTTCATTGTTTACAATATATATATATATATATATATATATATATATATATATATNNNTCCTATTTAGAGTCTCACCTCTAATCTTTAATTCATCATATCTTCATTGTTTACAATATATATATATGTGTGTGTGTGTGTGTGATCCAGTGACATCCAAAATCCCTAATCCGTTGACCCAGATTATCCAACAACCCTAATTCCTTAATCGGAATTAGAAAACCATCAACGAACACCATGTGTCAAAAAAACACTAAAAACAGATGCAAAGAATATAACACATACACAACATTCTCCCACTCCTTGTTTTCTTTGCATACATGGGGTTACAAGGTTACATAGTCAACCATCCAGGGTAGCAATTCCCATACATCCAGTTCAGTGCTCACAGATTTTGTTAATGAATATGCAACATGAATCTGTTCATATATATAACCCATAATCGAAATGAAATCATAATATACCATAACCAGATCACTTTCATGCAAGTTTCCTCAAAGAATATATCAATAAAAGTGTGCTCAGTGGAGTAGGATGTTACAGAAATAGTCGCCAGGTCATCTTGGTAGATTTCTATGAGCTTCTTGATCAAATCCTTGAAGGCATAATCCATGGAACGATAGAAAGTAGCTTCTGCATTAGTTAATCCAAAAGGTATTCTTAGATATTTATAAGTTCCCATGGAGTGGTGAAAGTAGTCTTGAGTTGGTCATCCTCTTTCACTAGCACTTTATTGTATCTTGAAAATCCATCAAGAATAGACATCATTTCTCTGTTGGTGACCCATTGCAGAAGGTACTCCATGTTTGACAGGGGGTAATTGTCTTTTAGTGAGGCTTGGTTCAATTTTTTGAAATCAACACATAATCTGTTCTCACCCGTATTTTTGTGAACAATCACAGGGTTGGATACCCAAGAAGAATACCTGATAAGCTCGATTATCCCTACTTCAACCATCTTCTGCAACTCCTTTTGGACCTAAGGTGCAATCTTAGGATTAATTTTTCTGATCTTCTACTTGAATGGTTTTGTGCCTTCCTTGAGGGTAATAGCATGGTGTATTACATCTTCTCGGTATGCCTTTAAATCTTCTTATGACTAAGAAAAAATGTCCTTGAATTCCCTAATGAGATCCAACAACTTTTCCCTTTCATTGGAGGTCGTCCCATCCCTGAACTTGACCATTTTTGGGGACTTGATGGTGTCGATATTAAACTCAATAAATTCATCATCAATTTTAATTGATGCCTTCCCCTTATACATGTCATTTCAATCGAACAACCTTTCCAAGGGGGAAATATTTTTAGGTAGGGGTCCATCAGGAAGATCTATAATCTCAACATTTCCTTCTTCAACCAATAGGTTTATCTAGGCTTCAGAGAAATCACCTTCATTTTGGAGGAAGCACAATATTTGGTCCTCATCATCAAAGACTTGCCAATGTTTCAAGTTGTCAGGTATCGAGGGTATGAAATTTACTTCCACTTTGTAGAGACCAATTTACGTGAAATGTTTTAAAGTAGAGGTGGACACTGCAAGGTTTTATGCTAGGTGATTCTCTTCCCTAGAGACAACCTTAATTGAAAACTCGTTGAAATTTGTCATGCCACCCCAAACATCATATCTATACTATTTTAACCTTGGGTTTTTGGTGGAAAAAATACTATTAAATTATGAGACAATCAAATATCAATCTTATCTTACACATAATGATTTGATGTTCATATCAATGGTGAGGTTCAAACCCAAAACTAGGGCTTCATACTCAACTATGTTGTTAGTGCAGTCAAATTCAATTATGTATGAGAAAACGGTAGCCTCTTTATCTGGGGATATTAGGACCACTCCAGCACATGATCCTAAAATCAAATGTGCACCATCAAAATCCAATCCCCAACATCCATCCCTTTTTTATTCATCTCGAAATAAAGAGTTTTCTAAAATGAAAGTGTTGTCGATTCCTTCATTGATAACCCAATGAGAAGAGTTAATACCTTTGACAGGTTCTATGGTAGCTTCTTCCTAAGTCTCATATTATGTGATGGGATCTTCTGGTTCACTTTCGATGATATGAGATTCCTCTATTTCACTGGGTGAAGAAAAAATATTTTGAACATGTTGTAGTAAGCTCTTTTATGCTTTGTTTTCTTCTAAGGCCTCTTCAATTCTCAACCTTTATTTTTTTGAGGGAGTATTTTTTCTATACTATCGTGTTTTCCTCTTTCCTGTGATAATGGTTATTTGATCAGTAGATCTCATGGAAGCTTCCCCTCTCTCCTTATACAAATAATCTTTGGTGGCATGGATAAGGTTGGGAGGTAAAGCAATGAAATTTTTGAGTAGGTTTACTTGTGTAACTTCTTTGGGACAATCCTCAACTTTATGGAAAGAGGAAGCCAAGTTTTCCTCAATTTCACATGCCCTTTCTTGGTCTTCAATCAAGTTAGAGGGGTGCTTTATCCCTATCAGGAAACCACAAGGGTCCTTCATGGTTGACATGTAAGTCTTGAGGACACTACTCTGAGTAGGCTCAAAATCTTGGGGAAAACTCTTTACAAGGGTGTTGAATCCGTCATTAAAGTCATGTATGCTTTCCCCTGGCTTCCTCTTATAGTGATAGAAATGATTGTAAATGTATATGCAATCTTTCCTTTTAGTAAATCTCTTAATGGTAAGATCTTGAAATCTACCCCAATTAGTGATTTTCCCTATTGAGATATTGTCATACCAATCCCGGGCCTTCCTAATGAGAGACTAGGAGGAAAGCTTCATATGAACATCCTCATACTGGTCATAAGGTTTAAGGGCCCTGAGAAAGGTATTTAGGTGATCTTCAGATAGAGTTGAGTCTTCTCCTAAAAAATTTTGGAAGCCACTCTTTGAAACCTTTTTGGATTTTATGAGGTGATCCAGGGATATTTTTCATATCTAGGGGCTTGTAAGCTCCTTTGACCCATTGATTTTGGGGATTGTTTGTCAATTAAATAGCGGGGGAAGGTGAAGGACTTGGGGGAGTAGAAGGAGAGGGAAAAGGGTTAGGAGGTTTGGAAACATTTTTAGGATGTTTTGTCAGAAGTGGGGGGCTAAGGTATCCCATCCATCTGGTATTTTTCACAACAAGCTCTCGTATGGTGGAGTTACCAAATAATCCTTGGCTTATCAAATGAAGGAAAGGAAAATGAACTTCCCACGAGAGGAGTCGCCAAACAAGCTAGGGGTAAAGGATTTGGGATCAAATCTTGCCAAGATGTCATTAGGGCATGAAAGAGGATTCAAAATCCTTCCTGACAATGCTGCCAAAATGTTATCGCATGGATCGTAGGTTGGGGAAATCCTGACCCTATATATAAAGGTGATACAACTATGAAAATACCTACCCATTGTCACCTTAGATAGGTATTCCCCTCGATTTAGAGATGATGTGATCACCTCAAGGGGGGGATCCTAGTGACCTTAGGGGGAATGAGACAGAGGGTGGAGAGATGATGAGAGAAACCCCTTAGATCAATGATGGAGAAGTATGAAATATTGGAAATGAGTCTTGTAGAAGGATCATGTTTTCCAAAGTTTTGAATACCTGCACAAAAGTGTTAAACCTACCTGAGACAAGACGAATAATTGAGATACAAGCCTAATAATAAAGTGGATAATAAAGTGAAGCTTGCTTTCCTATATTGCAGCAGTAAACAAGAATATATATCAGCAAGGGAAAATGTTGTTAACTACATATATAACCGTCCAAAGTACGAAATAATTATTGGACAATGAAGCACTAAAGAAGAAGATAATGTATTTTCTGTTGTGCATTTAATTTTCTCTGAAATATGTATTTATAATGTGCCTGTCGACTGGTTATTTTATGTGCATGTCACATTGTTTATCTATTTTATGTTGTAGTGTGGATCTTGATTAATGCATGTGATTCTTTCATTCTTATTCTTGAATTAACTATTGTCAGAGTTTGAAAACCATTTTGAAGCATGTTTTGAAGTAGTGTGGTTAACCTGTGGGTGGCTGAGTACGTTAAAGTAGGGATATTATGCGAGTCAAAATTCTTTTTATTTTAAGATTCAACATCTCATTGTGATTCCAAAATCAAGAATAAAAGATTACATAGCGTTAATCTAATAAAAAATAAAATCAACAAACTCTCTATAGAAATTTCCCAAATAAGTTTTGTTGAGTATGTTCACAAGTGATAAACAAGAATCTAAACCCTAGGTAATGATTTATTGCATGGTATTCTCTGCCAAAGGTCAGAAAATAAGACAGAGAGAGAAGAGACTCCAATTCCTATTAATATTCATGCAATAATGAGTAATATAGTTCAATAAAACTCTCAGACAAAAAAATGATTATTATAATAAAATACAAACCTATATTAGACCAATTTTTTTCCTTCGAACGTCGTGGAGAATCATAACCAAGAGTAAAGAGGCTCGAGATATTTTTCTTCTCTCATAGCTGAGAACTTGGTCTAGCATCGTAAACCTCTTGTGGATAAATGAATATGGAGGTTACAACCTGGTACCTACTATAAATTTAAGGAGCCAAGGTATTGTTAGGTGAGCATGATTGTTAGTGACAATGATGGAGCATAGATGTGGCCATTATAATGACAATTAAGGTGGAAGTCATTACCATAATACAAATTTAATGAGAGATAATGTAGTGTTCATTTATGTAAGGAGACCAAAAATGATAACTTGACATGACTAGTGGAATATTCGTGTTAAAGAATCCAGAGTGAACACAGATTTACATGAAGATTTGGGGATCAATATTAACAATTTCCACCCTGACAAGCTACTTAGCATAGCGCTCATGTACTAGTATATATATATGCACATTCTCACTATGTTTGTAATTAATTTCATTCAGTGCACATGAAAATATTATTTGTTCTCATTATCTAAGTGGGTGAGAACAAGTCATGAACTTAGCAAAATTTCTATTGGAAATATGTCTAATGGATTAGTAAGAAAGAATATAT
>JZKD02S1674101.1:0-17809 GCA_000966675.3 Picea glauca | reverse complement strand
ATATATATATATATATATATATATATATATATATAAACACACACATCCAAACATAAACATAAATTAACTAGCGTCTAATTATGAGCATAGGTAAGATGGTGTAAAGAAATGTGATGAAGCATACAAAAATATATAGAAAGAGAATAGAGTGTAGTAATCTATACCTGAAATGAGACAAAATCTCGTAGAAAGATGTCAAAGTTTACAACGGCATAAAATGATCTTGATGTTGGAAGCCTGTGAGACTTTAACCTGTCATGGAAACACCATGATCATTAACATAAGAATGTCAAACTAAAGTTATGAGATATGAATATTGTAAGTTATATAGTAATGAATAAGAAGAATGTATCATCAAAATATTGATTAATGATATAGTAGAAAAAAAATTGAGGTTGATGTTGAGGTGTCATTACACTAGGTGAGAGTTATCCATGGAGGAATTATTCCATTTTCACCTTCATGGGGGGTTGAAATCCCCTAGGATGGACTCCATGCCCCATAGCCTGGGTAGAGAACCCTAGAGCCTTAGTGTACAATGGATAGAGGATATTTTCTTTGGACGCACTTTGATAGCATTCAAGGATGAGATTATGTCCTTCTACACTTGGACATTGGCCTTTGGAGGCCTAAGACGTCACTTTCTAAGCTCCTGGCGTCATTTGGAGGATAGGGTTTGGTGAGATTGATGGTTCTGAAGGTGATGTGATGTGGCTTGAAGGAAGGAGATGTGTAACATCCCCAACCCTCCAGAGACCGGTTAATGTTATCACGCAGAATATACACTTATATAATATACGCATTTTAATGAAATTAAAACACTTAGTCACAATAAACACATAATTATTGATACCATACAGAATCAATGGAAATAACAGTAATTCATATACACAACGAAATACATAATAACATTCAAGAATCACAAACATGCATAACATATAAATTAAGCACAAAAATGATACTTATGTTTTCAACTGGAGTAACACCACCAACTGTGTGCAGACCTTCCATGAACCTCCCTGCCTTAGACCGCACTGCTCGTCATGCTTAGTAGTGGGTCACCCCTGAGATGGGACTAAACTCCGTCGGGAAAGGGAATTCTAGGCTTGGGAAGGACAACAAGGAAGTTTCACAAAACACAGGAAGGATATTTTATCCCAGGAGCCACTTACGCCCACAACCCACAGACTGTAACACCCTATTTCCCCCAGTCTGTAAATATAACTATATTGGCCAGGGAACTATGGAAAACTCAAAGGTGTGAATGTTTGTTTTGATGGACCTTTGAATAAAAGGTCGATGAATGTAAAATCTATTATTTAAATAGAAAATAGATATGTATTGCATGACTATTGTGAAGGGGATTTGCTAAGAGGGATCATGATTGCTAATGAAAAGGTGGTGGAGGGAACCCGGAATGGTTGGGTTAACCTCCACCGAACCAGTACCATGTTGAATTTAAATTGCTCAAGATCAGAACCTCCCTCTGACCAGAAATGAATTCCCGTCAGGTTGGTAAGTCGGAAGGCATCCTCAAGAGTTAATGAGGGGAATTCATCTGTAAGGCTTCCAGACCTGATCATGGACGGGGGGATTCAATCCACACACAATATTGCTAAGGATGGAAAGAAAGGAAGCGTGGTGTGGCTAGAGAGGACTGGTGAAGAGTGCAGAGACGAGGGCCAAAGATCTCAGGTCTGAGGAAGGATTGAAACCAAAAAAGTGAGTTCTGATCACAAGGAATAGAGACAGAGCCAGGAGAAGGAGAATAACATTTGTCCTCAACTATTCCTGTATTGGGAGAAGGAGAGTAACTTTCGTCCTTAACTTTCGTTGAGATGGAAGTAAGATATTTAATCTCAACGCATCATGGCCTAAGCTCGGGGGTGTCCAGTGATAAATCCATTGGGAGTGACTGAGCCTTTGGTTGGAGGAAGCGAGCACCCCTCTCAGTAGTCGCAGTACGCCTTATGATGTTCATAAGTGTTTTTATGCCTTTTGCTTTGAATTAAAAATAATGGATGGATGCTTGTATTTATGTACCTATAAATGACTTATGTATTGAATGACTTAGTTAAGAGTATGCATTAATTCCTTGAGAAATTTTACATCTACTTTATTTTTCCCTTATGCTCTAGTTTAATCCCTCGAAAACACTTTCCCCAGAGAATTTAATCATCGTCCTAGAGTCGAGTGAGTACTTCCCTGAATGCGAAGGTTGAATCCCATAATCCCTACGAGGATGGAGTCTATTAATCTCAGGAGAGGTAGTATAGATATGCACAGGCTCTCTGCAAGGTAAGTAGAGACCCAAAACCACTTAAGTTCTAGACTTGATGAATGAGCGCAAGAGTTGTGAAAAAGATCCTTCTATGTGTTAAGTCTAGGAGAAAGAGCGTAATGCTCTTAAATCCTTCATAACCGAGGAAGCTCATGAAGGATAGCGAGAAATTCAAGTATTAAAAGGGAGTATCCTTTCGTTTGGAAGTTGAACGAACGATATTCGTTTGGGAGGATCCGAGATCTATCATGACCGTTAGATTTTAGGAAGGAAAGTAGGCGTTAGTGCCTCAACTTCTTCATCCTTTGTAGGTTCGACGAATGTTGGTAATCATTGTGAAAGGGATGGATCCTTTGAAGTCTGAAACCCAAAATCGCGATGTGATCTGGGTCGTAGATCTAAGGATCTATCGAAACCCACCTCAACTGTCATATATTTGGGTATGGAGTTCACGCGACAGGAGAATCACGTGTTGGTGCAAATAAACCTCCGAAATCCAAAATTGCGATGATATCTAGGTCGTAGATCCAAGCATCTATCAGGACCCACCTAGACCATCAGATCTGAGTACAAGAACCAATAGTTGTTGGATCCCAAGGAAAGTACACAAAGTTTAACCCTTTGAAGGTGCACAGGAGTAGTTGAATCTTAGAGGAGGAGACAGAGTTGTTGAACACTCTAGAGGAAGACCCGTGCAAGGTGTGCACCAGGCCAATACTTGGGAAAAGTGTTGAAAGACAACCATTTAAAGGTTAGTGAGAGTGAAAGGAGTGTGTGTAGAGAGAGAACTTGTTTCAAGCTCAAAAGCTCAGGAGGCCGAGTGCAGAATGTGCCGAGTGGGCACTAGAAGTATTTTGGAAGACGCAAAAGGGCTGAGCCCTTAAGGACTGAGAAAGTAGAAATCTCATAAGAGATAGCACAAGGAGTGTGCAAGAGTGGAATTTTTTAGTCCAGAAGTAACGAAATCATCAGAACCATCCATTGAGACAGGGCACATCGCAAGAGATTAACATTTCGCTAAATCATAGAATGGAAAGGTCAGGGGGAAGAGCCGTGATGATTTGCAAAACCCGATTTCACGATTAGATAGTAGTCGCGAAATCTAGAGGAGTGAGAGTCGTTGATTTGGCACTCTGGAATATCGAGAAGTCGGGAGTCAGGAGTCAGGAGAGTGGAGGAGGCTACTTTCCAAACTCGCGAAATGCGAAATTCTGACTTCGCGTAAAAGGAAAAAAAAAGAGAGAGAGATAATCTGGACCGTCGGATCACGGGAAATGAGGACCGTCGATCTGGCATAGAGGTCATCGTGAGTTCACATTTTGGGATAAGGGAAGAGAACTACTTCACAAATTCCCGATAATTGAATTCCTAAAACGCTCGGGAACTAGGCCCCAGGTTGCAGCTCGAGGTCACATCAACAAAGGATTTAAGGGAGGATCTAAGGATCATGCAACCTATTTTAGAGTTTCAGGAATCAAAAGAGTTGGGGCGACTGGAATTAGAAATCCTGAAATTGCGAAATGTGAAAACGCCTTTTTGGTGAGGCTTGTGGTCACCATAGGTGGTCACGTGGAGGGAACTCACGCCCAATTATTGTTCACGCAAGTGGAGTTTCATAGGGAGACTTGTGGTTATTAAGTGTTGAGGGTTCCAGCAAGGACCCGAAAAATCTAATCCGGCTCAGGAAATTAAGAACGATCCTTGATCAGGAGGTCGACAGACAATGCCGAGGTAGGGGGCGTCGCGATTACCTGACATGCCAAGTCATGAAGCGCCCTTTGGTTAGACCCGTGGTCATAGCCTGAGATCATATGAAGGATGGGGTTAGCCTGGAGAGCTAGCGCCTGTTGCTCAAACCCTTCAAGGGGGCATTGAAAGAGCCTGCGAGTTTGGAAGAACCTACAATTGAATAAGAGGGAACCTAGAGATTTGTTTTTATTCCCTGTAGTGGGTGTGTTACATAGACCCTCATTCCCCACACACCAACTCCACCCCAGGAGGGTACACCTTCACTAATACAATTCCATCGGCTAGTACACCTCCCTTACCTTGGGCTTCAACAACATGCTAGACCAGAAGTCTCAGAGTACTATATATGCTACAGGACTACCTTCTAGGAGAACTCACTTCCCAAAAAACTCTCTCACCTAGGAGACTTTCTCACAGGCCTGACAACCTGCCTCTTCAACCAATATTCGACTCAGCTACAGTCAGATACAGGTGACAACAAAAGCAATAGCAATAGGGAAAACATGTATTGACACCCAAAATGATAACATTCAAACACTGAGACATATCAAAGATCAGTAAGAAATAGTCGATGGAAAAAATCCACACTTCAGTCAAGGAACTGTGTGGCTGCAACAACCAACATTTATAAAACAACATAGCTTAGACAATTACAGGGTGCTTTGACCTCATAGGATACACAGATCAGTCCCTCAGTTTTCATTGGTTTCAGGGTGCATGACAAGGAATCAAAACGTAGAGGTCGATGATGGAGGTCCCTCGGGTTCAGATGGAGGATGGGAGACTAAACTCATGAAACCCCAACATGAATCAACTCTTCAGTTTTAACTGCATGCACCCATGTCGACACCTGTTTCCCTGGAGCTGCATGCCCTCCATTTAGCATCTGTTCCCTTTTCCAGGAACTTAGGATAAAACATATCAAGTCCACCTTAGCCTTTAGAAATAATATTAAAATATTATTCATTTAGAGGTAAGCCCCCTAGCTTATCCCCTAGGCCCAAATACTTTGCCCCCTCTTCCTTACCCTACCTAGTGGAGTTTAGTCCCCCATAACTCTTCTTCATGGTCGATCTACATGCAGGAGTGTTTATATTTTTATTAATGATCTGCATAATTACATATACAAAAATCAGGCTCCTGGCCTTGGCATCTGGCTCACCAGCCTAATAAACACATAAGTCTCTCAGCTTATAACCACTTGGCTCACCGGACTATAAGAAAAATTACAATTCAGTAGGGGCTCGTCCTTGGGGTATTACAATCCCCTCCCCTTATTTTTGCATTGTCCTCGGTGCAACTCTTTACACAACATCAATAATATTTCCCAAAATCTTCAAAAATATGTGAATATTCTACTCGCATAACATATTCATGCTCCCATGTCGCATCCTCAGAACCATACCAGGTCCACTGGACTTTTAAAATCCCTATGGCTCGATTCTGGAGCTTCTTGCTTTTACGGTCCAGTATACGCACATGATGTACTTGGAAGACACCTTCTTGCTCCACCTAAATCACATTCCAATCAATGACATGATTAGGATTAGGTATATATTTATTAAGAAATGAAACATGAAACACATTATGTATGGTCATGGATGCAGGCAATGCAAGCATATAAGTGACTAGTCCAATCCTTTCTAGGATTTCAAATGGCCCACAAAATCTGGCTATGTTCTTGGAAGAGTTTCCTAGCTTCAGGGAACTTTTGTTGGATTTCACTTTCAAGAAAACATGATCACCCACTTTAAACTCCTTGTGGGTTCTGTTCTTATCAGCATAACCTTTTTACTTGTCTTGGGAAACTTTCAAATTCTGTTTAATCTTCGGCATTTTCTCTTCCATTTCCTTGAGAAAATCTAGCCCAACTATTTCTCTATCAGCTGGGTTATCCTAGCTTACTGGGGTGTTGCACTTTCTTCCATAAAGTGCTTCAAATGGGCTCATCTTCAATGATGCTTGATACCCATTGTTGCAGGCGAATTCTACCAAGTGTAGATAATCTTCCCATTTAGATGGTTTGTCCATCACATACATCCTTAACATATCTTCTATCACTTGGTTTACTATTTCTATTTGTCCATCTAAATCGGAGTGATAGGTTGTGCTAAAGTTTAGATTCATTTTGAACCCTTTGAATAACCCCTTCCAGAACTTTGAGGTAAATTTCGAGTCTCTGTCAAACACAATTGTCTTGGGAATACAATGCAATCGTTCTATTTCCTTCATAAAGATATCGAAAACATTAGCTTCCTTGTGAGTAGTCTTTAATGGGATAAAATGGGCAGCTTTCGTAAGATTTTCCACCACCACCATGATTGAATCATGTTGATTGCAGGTTCTAGGCAGTCCTGCGATGAAATCCATTGTCACCACTTCCCATTTTCACTCAGGAATAGGTAAAGGTTGTAGCAACCCTGCTGGGTGGTTGTGCTCATCTTTAACCTTCTGACACTCCATACATATGGCGATGTATTATGCAATTTTATTTTTCATACCTGGCCAAAAATAATGGCTCTTCATTGCTGCCACAGTTTTATGGTATCTAGGGTGCCTAACATAAGGCACATTATGCATTTCTTTCAAAATCATAATTTTCAATTCCTGGACATTAGGTACATAATTTTTGTTTTTGTACAAGAGTGTTCCATCCGCCTCCAATTTATAATTTTCCACTTTCTGTGGCATCTCACCTTGTCGTAGCTTTGCTACCAATTCCCTATACTGCAAATCTGCATTTGTAGCTTCCAAAATTCTGCCTTTAATATCATTTTGATACATGTTGATGGTCATAGCATGTATTTAATCCACTCTTCTACTGAGTGCATCAACCACTTTGTTCTCCTTTCCTTTGATATTCTTGATATCAAAATCATATTCACAAAGAAAATCCAACCACCTACTCTGCCTAGCGTTCAAGGTTGGCTGATCAAACAAATACTTCAGACCATTATGGTCCGTCCTCAGTTCAAAATTATTTCCCATGAGGTAGTGCCTCCATTTGTTTAGAGCATGCACTATGGCTGCCAACTCCAAATCATGAGTTGCATAGTTCTTTTCATGCTCTTTCAATTTCCTAGACTCATAACATATTACAAATCCATTATAGATGAGGACTCCTCCCAGTCCTTCTTTGCATGCACCTATGCAAACCACAAAATCCACATTTGGATCTCCAATCCTTAGGATTGGAGCAATGGTTAAAAACTTCTTCAATTGCTGGAAGCTTCTCTCACACTCTTTTATCCATTGAAATTTCTTCTCCTTCCTTTGGAAGGAAGTGATAGGGTGAGCTATCCTTGAGAATCCTACACTGAACCTTCTGTAATAGATAGCTAGACCCATAAATGATCTGACTTCTGTTACATTCTTCGACACTGACCATTCTCTAATGGCTTCTATCTTCTCAGGATCCATAGGTATCCCATCCTTTGAAATGATATGCCCCAAGTAATGGATCTGCTTTTGATAAAATGAGCACTTTCTCAACTTGGCATATAGTTGGTTATCTCTTAACACTTGCAGCACCATCCTCAGATGATGTTCATGCTCTTCCTCTGACTTGGAATACACCAAAATGTTATCCAAAAAGACTATGACAAACTTGTCAAGATATTTCCTGAATACATCATTCATTAAACACATGAAAACAACGGGTGCATTTGTTAACCCGAATGGCACCACTGTCAATTCATAATGACCAAACCTTGTTTTGAAGGCGGTCTTGCCGATGTCTTCATCCTTTATTCTTGCCTAGTGATACCCTAACCTGAGATATATTTTTTAGAATATCTTGGCATCCTTCAACTGATCAAAGAGATCATCGATCCTTGGTAAAGGATACTTTCTCTTTACAATGACTTTGTTCAACTGTCTGAAATCGATGCACAGTCTCAATGTCCCATCCTTCTTCTTCATGAACAGAACTAGGGCACCCCAAGGTGACACGCTTGGGCGTATATACCCCTTCTTCAGAATCTCTTCAAGATGCAATTGCAGTTCTTTTAGCTCTGGCATACTCATCCTGTAAGGATATTTCGACACTAGAGCTGCTCCAGGCATCATATTTATAGAAAAGTCAATATCTCTCTTTGGGGGTAGTCCTGGTACCTCTTGGAATACATCTTCAAAATATTTTAGTACTGCATGGTCTTCAATATTTGACACCTTATCCTTAGTTTCTTCCTTGACATGGGCTGCAAATAATTGACAACCTTTCCTGTAGCATTTCTTCAGCTACATTGCTGAGAGTTCTCTGATAGTAACTACCCTTGTGGTTCCCTGCACTTTCCTTAGGTTTCCTCCCTTATCCAGGAAAGTGAATGCCTTGTTATGACAGTCTAAGATGGCGTGGTGCTAGTCCAACCAATCCATCCCAATTAGACAGTCATAGGAACCTAAAGGTAAAATGTTCAATTCATCCCTTGTGCTCATTCCATTCATGACCACTGGACAGGACTTAACCAACTCAACAACCTTTTTCTTGGCTCCTATAGCCAGCTTCACTAACCAAGATTTTCCATGCTTGCTACTTGGAAAATGTAAACCTTACACCATTCTAGGATCTATGTAACTATGACTAGCTCTTGAATCAACTAAAATAGTAATGGGTTGGTTGTCGATCATACCTTCCACTTAAATCATATGTGACTAATATTTTTCTTGCTTGTTGTAAAGGGCTGCGTAGATCCTTGTTACACTTCTTCCCATGTACTCCACTTTTTCTTCCTGTTGAACATTGTGGATAGTTCTCACTTTGTCATTTTTGTGAGGGAAATCTTTGTACCTATTATTTCCTTTACAACCCAAACATTTCATAGGTTTCTGTCTTGGGATTTGTCCACCTACTTCAGGCTTTCTGGGCTCTCTAAAACCTGGCTATCCTTGAGGGCTATTCCTGAAAAATGGTGGTTTGATTCCCTTTTTCTTGTGCTCCCTCTTAAACTTCTTCTTGTCTTCCAAAGCTTTTTGGAAAGTAGGATTTTATTTTTGTTGATCATATAAGAATTTTTCTCTCCTTATAGTTTCTTCCATAGTTTTTGGGTCATCATACTAGATCTTTTTACCGATGGAATGTGTCAGTCCACTCAGATACCTTTGAATTTTGACATTCCCGTCCTTGATGAAGGGAACATACTTCAACAATTCCAAAAACCTTCGTTCATAGTCATCAATGGTCATACTTCCCAGCTTGAGCTCGAAGAACTCTTTCATGTTCTTGTCATAATACCTCTTATCTAACTACTTCTTTTCAAAATGTCTCTTGAATTCCCTCCAAGTAACATTCTTTTCTTTGACGTGTTGTACTTGCACAATCTTCTCCCACCATATTGATGCCTTTCCTTTAAGTTGGTAAATGGAAAATATTCCTTCTGCATGAGAAGAATAGTTCTGCAGTTGGAAATATTTCCTCATGCCCAACAATCATGCCTTGACATATTCATCTTTCTTGTCTTCTCCATCAAAAGTAGGAGGCTTAATCTTGCTCATTTCTCCCTTCAGTTCATCCACTCCAGTTCTCCTATTCTTTCGCGTAGGAGATGGGCTTGAAATATTGTGTGCCTCCTTATTGGAATGTTTCGGGGAGTGACGATGATGCCTGCTAATGCTTCTTGATATTCTTTTCCCCTCAAGGGTCTTGCGACTCCCTGTTTTTCTTGATTCACTCTCCTTATCCAACTTCTTTTCGATTCTCTCTGTACTCTACATCAACTTTAAGTTGAATTATCCCTAGTGTTCCTTGACTTTCATGAGCTTTTTGTTATATTCTCGGTGAGCCTGGCCATCTTTCTATAGTTGTTCAATGATTTTTATCATATGTCCTTCCTTATCGATCTCCTCTCCATGCCCATTGGAGTTTGATCCTTACACTCCCAAATGGACATCTAATCCTTTTACTTCATTCTCTGAACTAGAAGAATTCTATGACTCCTCCATTTCTCTGGACTCAGTGGAAATTCAGTTCGGTTCTGATAATTTTTGACTTTGCAAACACATCCTACAGTCAACTGGAATTTTTCAGGCCATCAGTCCTTAACAAATCCCACAGTATTCATAAACCAACATGATTTAAAAAAACTTTCAATTTCCATTTTCTTTCCGAGCTCAGATCTGCTATAATTTTCATGCACTAGCCCCTTTCTCTTAGTTCCCAACCCACGTGATCAGAAGACGTAACCAAGCACTAGGTCAAAAGGTGCTTACTCGGGCCTTTGGCTTTCATAAATTTTCAAAGCGCCCCCCAACAATATCTTGGAGTTAAAATTACCGAACTCACGATGTAGGGTGGATCAACGATCCACGTCTACCCAACATCCAACGACTGATACCCACTGTGGACTTCCATCATTGGAGTTTCAAGACATCAGAGCTTCGAGACTTCGAAAGTTCAAAGATTCGGGACTTCGAAAGTTCAGAGCTTCGAGACTTCAAAATTTCTCACACTTGCTTCCTTTCCATCTTTCGAATTCCAAGATTCCAAACTTCTTACCCCTGGGTCCACATAGTAAAGATGTCACCATCTAAAGTGGTGGCAAGTGGCATACCTAGGAAGGTCCACATCACCCTTGGCGACATCATCCGACCCCACCACGTCTACATTTCACTTTGGAACTTCAAGCTTTGAAAGTTTGTGCATCAACTCATCCCACTTCTTCTGATAGTCGAACTCTGAAATTGCGATCTGCTCTTTTGCTTGATCTAACGATCAATCTCTTTTCCTCCGATCTATGGTGTAGATCTTCCCCGGGACTTCGGAGTTTCAAGTTTCAGACTTCCTCTTATCTTTTCATCCAACTTCACCAACGCCACGAAGTCCAAAGGGCTTCCAGGATAACCCTCCTGCACCTTCTCCAAATTTGACGGTCGTAAAGAATTTCCCTTCCTTTTGAATAGATCCTTTAATATCCCAACACCACTAGTGTTGTGATCTCTCTCCCTGTGGCCCAATACCATGCCTATCGTAGTTTTATAATACCGCTACCCCTCCTGAGCTTCATAACACGGCCAAAGTAATATCTTGGCACTTAGGAACGTTCCAAGGTTCGAAATTGGTTCCTCCAGACAAAATTTCCACTTGAAACCTTGGGTCCAAAGACCACTTATCCAACCCATCTAGGTTCGGCATTGAAAATTTTTCTATGAACTCGAATTTTGTCTACTTCGACAACAATTCTTTTCATAACTTTTTCTTCAATTTTCACTAACATGGCCTATCCAGGCTCAGTGTTGAAACCTTGGCTCTGATACCAAACTGTAATATCCCTGACCCTCGAGAGACCGGGTAATGATACCACGTAGAATATACACTTATACAATATACACATTTTAATGAAATTAAAACACTTACTCACAATAAACACATAATTGCTACTACCATACCGAATCAATGGAACTAACAGTAATTCATATACACAACAAAATACATGATAACATTTAACCATCACAAACATGCATAACATATAAATTAAGCACATAAATGATACTTATATTTTCAACTGGAGTAACACCACCAACTTCATCCAGACCTTCCACAAGCCTCCCAGCCTTAGACCGCGATGCTCATGACGCTTAATAGTGGGTCACCCTCGAGCTGGGACTAAACTCCACAAGGCAAAGGAATTCTAGGCTTGGCAAGGACAACAAGGAAGTTGCACAAAACACAGGAAGGATATTTTATCCCGGGATCCACTTATGCCCATAACCCACACACCCTAATTCCCCACATGCCTTCTCCACCCTAGGAGGGTACACCTTCACTAATACAAGTCCATCGGCTAGTACACCTACCTTACCTTGGGCTTCAGGAACAGGCTGGACCAGAAGTCTCAGAGTATTGTAGCTGCTACGGAAATCCCTTCTAGGAGAACTCACTTCCCAACAAACTCTCTCACCTAGGAGAGTTTCTCACAGGCCTAACAACTAGCCTCTTCAAACAATCTTCAACTTAGCTACAACCACATATGGGTGACAACCACAACAACAACAAGGAAAATCGGTATGGACACCCAAAACGGTAATAGTCAAACACTAAGACATATCAAAGCTCAGTAATAAATAGCCGATGGCAGCAAGCCACACGTCATTCAAGGAACTACGTGGCCACAACAACCAATAGTTATGACACAACATGACTCAAATAATTACAGGGTGCTTAGACTTCACAGGAGACACAAATCAGTCCCTTGGTTTTCACTGGTTTCAGGGTGCGTGACAAGGAATCAAAACACAGAGGTTGATGATGGAGGTCCCCCAAGCTCATATGGAGGATGGGATATTGGACTCATGATCGCCCAACATAGATCTACTCTTTAGTTTTAACTACATGTGCCCAGGTCGACACCTGTCTCCCTGGAGCTGCATGCTCTCCATTTAGCATCCATTCCCTTTTCCAGGAACTTAGGATAAAAACATATCAAGTCCACCTTAGCCTTCAGGAAATAATATTAAAATATTATTCCTTTAGAGGTAAGCCCCCTAGCTTATCCCCTAGGCCCAAATAGTTAGCCTCCTCTTCCTTACCCTACCTAGTGAATCTTAGTCCCCCATAACTCTTCTTCATGGTCGGCCTACACACAACAATGTTTATATTTTTATTAATGATTTGCATAATTACATTTACAAAAATCAAGCTCCTGGCCTTGGCATCTGGCTCACCAGCCTAATAAACACATAAGTCTCTCAGCTTATAACCAATCGGCTCACCAGCCTATAAGAAATATTACAATTCAACAGGGGCTCGTTCTTGGGGTATTACAAGATGCATGACACAATACTCTATCACATGAGAGCTTGGAACATGGCCCTTGGAGGCCCAACGATTTGCATTTTGAGGCTCAATGTCTCACTTTTAGGTGTCACCTCACCCTTCTCGGAAATGAAATCACCTTTTTGGGGTTTTACTTTATGCAATTTTCTATATTTGTAAGTTATAAGAGAAAATAAAGAGGATCAACCCTCTTTTAATTTTTTCTTGACAATTTTATGTAGATAAATTGATTTAGATGGATTCATATAAATAGAGGCCATCTCTTTTCAATTACACATCCCATCACTCAAGAATTACATACTCTTGGATTGAAATTTCATCCTTTTTGGGAAATTCACTATCTCTTGTCTCTTGTGCAAAATGGATGCTTTACTTGTATATTGGTGGAAGAAAGGCTATCAACTTCTTTTGGATGCTTGTTATTGTCAATTTGTTGGAATTTCTTGATAAAGGGTTTTGAATGCTATCTCTTGGATTGAGTAAGGAATTTATGCAATATTGTGTTTTTCTTCTTAATTTCAAGTTTATTACTCAAACCCTTGGAGGAGTATAAGGGCATAGACCCTCCATCAAGGAATTTTTTTTTATTGTTATTGAAAAGGCTTAAGGGTTTCCACAAGGAGTAAGAGAGTTTACACCCTTGTAGCTTAACCTTGTTAGGGTTTTTTTTCTAGTGAGTAAAAGGGCTTACACCCCTAGAAGATTAATAAACCCTAGATTAACTTGGCTGTGACCAAGAAAGAGACTCCATAACCCAACATATATGACACTAGTTGCATTGAAGATTGAATATTGTTGCACTGGTAAACATGTATTTAAAGAGATTGGATTGTTTAAGGTTGGATCTAAATTTTATATGATTTAAGCTATCGTGTGCCCTGGGGGCATCTTGGTTTGCTAATTGATTGAGTTGTTGTAAAAAAAATAAGCTACAACCAATAGGGTATCAACAAACTCACTCTTTCATACTCTTTTCTAACTTTGCTACCGCTGAAATTTACTTGTAACCTGTGATTATTGATCTATTGTTTAAGAGCTATTGTTTGGGTGGCTTACTTGTTGATTTTAGTGGCTAGAACTTGTTTTTGTAGAAAATTTTTTCTACAACCATAAGGTTGTTATAAAAGCCTGCTGATAACATTCTTTAACATCCCTTATTTGTCATCAAAGTCTTGGTCTAATCATTGGAATATTGTGTGCTATTTTTAAGCTTTATTTTCCAACATCATACACTTTATTTTGATACTTTAACTTGCATCTGCTATAATTTCTTCATTGTTGATATATATTTCCATATTGCTGCAATTTTGGGACAACAAGGTTTCTTGTTGATTCCACACTGGTTTTGAGGCTTATATTATCATATATTGTATTGTTTTGGTTTTCTTAACACTGTTTTGTAGGTATACAATCTTGACAACCATTTACCAACTCCAAAGACTCTTTTCCAACCCTCAAATACATCCTTGACCTTGACCAATAGGGATTTTATTCTAGCTCGTTGTTTCTCCCCTTGCAATCCCCCTAGGGTCACCCGGGAAGCCTCCCTTGTGTTTCTCTTGTCCTTCACTAAAATGAGGGAGACTTCTATTCAGGTGATAGTGATAGGTGTTCCCAATTGTTTCACACACTTCTTGTTTGGGTTGGGCTTTTCCTTAACTATAAACTATGCGCTAACAAGCCACTTTAATGTTTGCAAATGAAAATATAAATATGTAAACATGTGTAAAATTATCTAAGACAAGCTTAGAAGCTTGAATCACTCAAAGTGTAGGTGTGTTAATACCTATGAATTATTTTTTGAATTATGGCATGCGTTTTGCACAAATGAAGCAATTAGAGTTTAAAGGAAAAACAAGTATTTTTCTCATTCGGGTATTCCACTTTAGTATTTCTTATTTTATAGTAACACAGTTTTTCCCTCCATTTTACAAAAAAATATTGAATCTTGGTTCAAGGTAAAAGTCCTTAGTCATTTAAAATGCACTTTAGATGATATATATAAATTTAAATGTTATTAAATTCACCCCAAAACTTAGATAACTAAATTTGGATCTATATAGAAGCATGGGCATGAATTTACATTAGGTCACTTTTTACTTTTTTGGTCTCTCAATTTACAAGGTAGGTTTTTCCTCATTTATAGGAAAACCACTTTTATGTTTGCAAATGAAAATCTCAATATATAGACTAGTGTAAAATTATATAAAACACCCTCAAAAACTTGAATCACTCAATTTGTAGGTGTGTAAAGACCTGGGCGTGCATTTTTGTGAAGCATGGTGTGCATTTCTGTGCAAAGGCATAAATTATAATTTCGAACCAAAACATGTATTTCTTATGTGTGACTGTGCATTTTTATATGTGGAGGCTCTAACAAACTTGAATTAGGGTTTTATGTAATAATATAAACCCTAATATTAATCTTCTATATCATCATATATCCATAACATTGTCATCTAAATCTGGATCAACCTCTTTGACTTCTTAATCTAACACATATATCTACTACCTATGTCCAATGTAGTGTTCAACAACAATTTGAATTTCTTTTTTACTTTATTATACAGGAATCAGACCTCCAACACCCCAGTTCATCGTCGAATACACATCCGTATTCCAATGTATTCCAATGGACTATTTCTTCCCGTCTATCCCAACCCCAACAAACTTGGAGATCTCATGCACCACCACTCCGTCTATCCCAACCCCAACAAACTTGGAGATCTCATGCACCACCACTCAAACAAAAGTTTCCCACCATGATGTCATCGATCCTAGAGATATACCATGCCATATCGTTGGACCCCCGACACAATGTTCCCTCTAAAGCGTCGCCACTCTAATGTAGGCGACCAATCATAAGGTCGCAATTTAGATGGTGTCTGCATAAACTTTCTTACAGTTATTGCGTGTGACTATGCTGCATTAACGACCGAAGTCATTGGTAAAATGACGATGACTTGGCTATTGACAGTTTATTGATAAATGCCACGTGCCAGCCCAACGCATCGAATTAATGACAACTCTATGATTGTCCCAATTGTGATGATCTTGTGCGATGAAAATCTATTTGGTAAAATCTCTCCATTGCTACCACATGGTAGTTTGGTATGTCGGACTTTCGACGGATGGGTAGGGCCGTCAAGAGTGCGATTAAAGGAGTTCAACAAACAACTGGAATTAGGTTCGTCAAAATACATATGTGCATCCGTCGAAAGGGTGTCAGAACATCATCAGAAAATGTTCCAAATGTATTGGTGACCAGAACTTTTCCCATTAGTATTTTCAAATGCCAATAGAGACCAATAGTTCAAAAGTATTTGGATTATTTTGTCTATGTAGAGCTAGAATCAGGAACCCAGGGATGAATTTTATCTGTGACCTCCTTATCATATATGAAATTCCTGAGAACCCTGACGTCAACTTTTGCAAGGTCGATTTCTACTTGGATTCCAGGTGGATTGTCCACATGATAGTTAGCAGTCGAACCTTCCATCTCAAAGACTACTCTAGAACCTAAATTTCTATGACGACCACCTCTGGAGTGGTGATGGGAGCCTCCTTAATCCATAAGAACAAACAAAAATGGATGGTAGAGGAGGAGATCAAATGATGGAAAGGCGAAGGGGTATGAAAAGGTTGTTAGCAGGGAAATGCACTATGGAATGAAAGTAGAGGGAGCAAGTAACCAGAGGTGCAACTAGGGAGGGGGTCAATATAAACCATCTGAACGGACGAGGACTAGAAAAATATGGAGAGTTTCCATGAACTGGGATGAAGTTTCCATTACTAGAAATAATTTCATCTAGAGCACAAAGAGCCAAGGGAGGACAGGTGAGATAATTAACTTGCAGATAAAGGACACCGACAATCGAGAGCATGAAATGGAGTAAGAGCACATGAGGTTATATAATGAGGGGGAGGGGGAGGTGTTCAATAGTTGAGCAAGAAGGGAATAGATGTTTTTTCACCTTGGGGAGTACCCCCCTCATTGGATACCATCCTTGGCACCTGATCCGAGGGAACAGTGACTTTGAAGTTTAACAACTTTTGTATGCTCTAATTTCAAATAGTATTTGGGATTCGCACCAATCCCCTTAATAACCACAAATTGGTTGGTTTGATTTTGTGTTCATTTCCAATGAATCTCAACTACTAAGTTTAAAAAACCTAATGTGGAAGTTGCTTATGTGTCACATTCTTCATCATTCCATACAATTGGAAATTCTTTTCATATTTCCACTAAATTCACTATTATTTCCATTTTCAATTGATATCCCATATTTTGTAAATTCAATGTAACACATAAAAATTTTAATGTAAAAAAATTAATTTACTATTTATTAGATTTTTATCTTTAACTATCATTACTTAAAAATATTATGTATCATTACATTTAAACAAAAATATTTTTTTATTATACAAACTTTAAATTTACAAAATAACCTTACTATGATGATAAAGTATCAAAATGCATATAACTTATATCATATAAATAAAATGTTCAAATTATAACAAAATACCAATTTAAACCTGTACTAATTTATGGATTGAGTCCTTTCCTTTATCCTAAAATATTCTCTCAATTTCTTTAATTTATGACTTTATCTATTCATCAATTCATTGTTTTATCTATTAAATCAATTAATTATAAATATCAAGTAATTCATTTTCTATAACTTCCAACTAATTAGAAATAACATTCTTTTCAAATTTTTACATCTCTTTTTAATTTAATTACTAATGCAACATTGATGATTTTTATTAATAATTTAAAATATTTATATATTTTGAAATTTTAATACAATATTTTTCAAATTTTTTAATTTAATTACTAATGCAACATTGATGATTTTTATTAATAATTTAAAATATTTATATATTTTGAAATTTTAATACAATATTTTTCAAAATTAAATATGTTAATGTGCCAAACATTTACCACGTATGAGATGTGACTTCTTCCTCTATCAAATACTTCCCTTACACAAGCTAATTTACCAACA
>JZKD02S1674100.1:501794-519785 GCA_000966675.3 Picea glauca | reverse complement strand
AGCTGAAGTGGAACTCATATCCTTGGTCTTGTGCTTCCTTGTAGTCAAGATCTAGCTAGTTTACCAGGTACTGCGCCCAATTCATCTTAAGTCCTTCTGCACACTTCCCTGCGAGGTCAATGATGAATCTAGTCACTTGGGTGGGTCGGTTCTTGCGAACTAGCTTGCCTGCGATCAGCTGGCATGTAAGGTGCATTGCGCCTCTCTGGATAGAGGCTACCGTGTAGCCTCACATGCCCTTCTCGACATCTTCGTAAGTCTCTTTGATCCTCTATGCTAATGCTTGGTCTGAGGTCTTTCTAGGGTAAAATTCCTATGGGTCAGATCCTTGCATACTAAGCCCTGTGTTCTGATTGATCAAGGTCGAATCCACAGTGATGCAATGGTTCAACCATAAGTATCCTTTTTGGTAACTTGACAGCAGCAATTTAACACATGCATTCACTTCCTAATGGTTGCCGAAGTGTGGGATCTTCATCACATTGAGTAGTGTGGACTGCGCGAGGTTATGGGTCCATGACTATGGGATAGTCTTTGAATTCTTTCCTTTGGTTCTGGTCAAGCACTTATGCAGGGTGAGCATGTTGTAAGCCTTTCTGTCACTGAGGTTGAAGTTGCTAAACTTAAATGCTGAGAGGTTATCCTTATTGGCACGAACTGCACGCACAACTTTTGGAAGGTACGCAATGACCAAAGCATACTCAAAATCCCTGGGCATGCTATCTCTGTTCACTGCGCCGCTCAGAGGAGGTATATACGTAGGTAAGATTCTCGGAATCAACTTGGCGATTGCAAGATCGTCTCTATGCTTCATTCTTGTCTCCTTCATGGTTTTGGAAGTTCCTACTCCACGAGAAGTCAAGGGAGAATATTGGACTCCTCCTGTCGATGATGCTTGCACACCTACAGACATCCTTCTTTTCGACATGAATTTCTCGGTCCTGAGATCAATGAGTACTTCCTTCACAGATTCTTCAAGTGTGTTAAGCCCCTTGGATATACGCACTCGAGGTTAATAATATCATGTTCACGAAGTAATGTAGACTCGGAAATAAGATGGAAAGCAAGAGCGTAATGATCATAGGACAATCTTAATCAAGGTTGCAAGCTCAAATTCTCAATTTGGCAAAAGTGTTCTTCGTGCATGGCACAATGAGCTAAATAGGTAAGTTGATAACGGTTGATAACGATTGGCTCACAATGTTCATGTGCCTCCATCAACTCCTGTTAGATCCGTTATGGCACCGCCCAATGGTTTGATGATGCCTCTTTATTTTTTTTATGCCTGTTCGGGGCGAAAGTCAAACAGATATATATGTCCCAATGGCTATATTGCTTTGCCATGGAAAAGTGGCATATGTCGTTGTTCTGATATTTTGGCGAAGTTCCAATTCTATAATTTTTCTTTCTGCGAGGTCTCTTCTAGAACCTCCTATAACCTTTCAGTATTAGCCTTTTGTTTTCTTAACTTTCTAGCCTTCTTTCCAGTGAGCTTCATCTCAGTAATGATTTTATCATTCTAAGTGTTTTCGTCTTTGGTCTTAGTTACTTCGCACTACTGAGATTTTTTCCTAGGGTTCTTGTGTAATACTTCTTCCTTGTCTGGGATAGGTAATTCAATCTTCTGGGGATTTTCTAGTGTTCTCTTAGCCTCGACATCCGAGTTGCTAGTATTAAATATCTGTGATCTGCTCTTATGTTCCTCAATCAAGTGTGTGATCCTTTTGGTCACAAAGTATTTTAACTTTTTCTTCTTCTATTCCAAAACTTCTTCTTCCTCCTTTTGTCTGGCTTGATCTCTATCAGTCCAAGGTTTTCCTATTATCATGGTAAATGGGGCTCTGTCTTCAAAAAATTTAATAATCTCAAAGTCCTCTTATGTCGAAGCTCCATTGACAGTCATAGGTATCCGGGCAAGCCTTCCACATAGGTTTACTAGCTTCCCTTTGAATAAAATTATTCCTCCTAGGGAAGGGATCATAGCAGGCCTTCCTATAGCTTCCTAGGTTCTTTCTGGCATAATATTCATCTATGTTTCTTCATCTAGGACACAGTCAATGTCAAAGTCCCCTATTCTTGCTTCGATGCATTCCTTCTCTTTGAATGTCTATGATAAGCTAACATGTCGGTGGTCATTCAGGGTCTCTTTCACTTGTATCAATACCTTCTCTGATTCTTGCTGGGGTTCTGTCTTTTCTGGATATCCCTTAGGGTTTCCTTGATTCAGATTCATTCCTTCAATATTAGAGATAATTCTAAGGCAATCCAACACTTCATGGTCCATGGATTTACAACATAGAGAACTAGGTCTCCTGCCAGAGAATTCCTTAACAACATGTCCTGGTTTTCTACAACTGTAACAGAGGGTTAATCCTCACTTTCTGTTAAATGATCCCCAACCTTTTCTGTACTGCGCACTAGGATCATGGTAGCATACCTACAACAAATTCTTTCTAGGATACTGCATCCATTTGTTAGTCCAAACATTCTTTCTATGCATAGGTATAACATATCTTTCATTATTCTTATCAGATATATTCATATCAAACCTTCTTTCGTCTATTAATACCCTAGCTTTCAAACTAGGAAAAAACCTATTAGATATACCTAGATCCATACTCTAGAAACAAAAAATTCCACCTTTCTTACTTTTACAGAGCACAAATCTTTCAAATCTAAGAACTTTTAACTATTCTTACCTTTAACAGAGGACAAAGCTTACGGATCTTACCCTTTCAATCAAAACTTCTCGCTTTTACCTTTCTTGGAGCAAAAATCTTTCAGATCTTTCTTATTTTCTACAGATCCGACCTCCTTTCTTTCATATCTGGCCTTCTCTCTTCAGATCGGGCTTCTTTCTCTCAGATCTAACCTTCTTTCTTTAGTACAAAGCTTTATAGATCAAGTAGAATACTACAAACTAGGGCACAGATCTACGCACAGAGATTTCATAGTTTCAGGATGAATCTTTTCACAGAGCTTCCTCTTTCTCAGTTCCCAACAATCACAGTTTCAGGTCCTGGCAACTGAACCATTTGTTGGCACAGGGGTAGACCCGGGGTTCAATGCTACGATAGCACACCAACAAAACCCTAACTACTAGCCCTTTCGACAACACCTGCAAATCAGATGAGGTCTCACCCGAGGTAGAGGCAAGGGTGGTTGTAGGACTCAAGTGTCTCCAATATTAGTTGGTACACAGATATGTGATTATAACTCTTAATATAGCACTTAGCACTATCGGTTCTTTATTATGCAATCAATAACCACTTCACTAGTATAACAGAGCTTCGCAGCATTCACTTTGAACTAGAATATTCAAGCACTTAACATCAACATGTTATTCAGCACTAATAGATCAAGCACTTAGCATATACACATGGAACATATCTAACATTCTACACACCATAAGCACTGAGCATAAGCATATATATCATATCTATCTACCCATCTCAAAGTACTTAGCAAATAATCATGTCAATGCATCAGAACAAGGAACAAAGAAGACAACACCGTATTTACGTGGTTCACCCCCACCCTAGGGCTACATCCACCAACTCTTATTTATTATCGTCATCCAATCAGTTACAAGAACAGAGCCTTAGAAACCCTTACTTCGCACAGGATGGAAGATCTGAGTAGCTCGCTAGATCCTTCTTCATTTCCTTACAGCACAAAGCATTTTGTATCTTCACACAGGGACTTGCGCTAAGCTTTGCAAGTCTATATAGAGTGCACAAAACCTTTGATCACACAGATCCCTTCTTGACACTTAGCCTATATCACATAGATGCAATATTCGAGTACTACTACTTTATTTCCTGTCCTTTTATTTATACATACAAAAGTGGCCTAAGCGTGGGTAAACCCACAGGCCAACATCCCTTTCCCATTACATATTCCCAAAACCCAAAAAGGGACCCAAACGTGGGCCGATATTCTGCAATCTCTACTTCGTCTGGTGCTCCATCTTCGACAGGCTGTTGAAGTCCCAAAAATGATCAAACATGACCAAGATTATCCCAAAACTTGGTCAAGGGCCAACAACTTTACTGGAATAAAATGTGTTTCTTTAGTCAATTTATCCACCACCATCATGATGGAATCATGTTACTTCACTGTTCTGGGAATCTTAGTAATAAAATCAATTGTAACTACTTCCCACTTCCATTCTGGAATGGAAACTGGTTGTAGCAAACCTGTTGGATGTCTATTCTTTTTCTTCACTTTTTAGCATTCTAGACATCTGGCTATGTAATTAGCCACTTCCTTCTTCATTCCCAACCAAAAGTATTGGCTTCTTACTACTACAATTATCTTTTGATATCTTGGGTTCCTAGCATATGGCACATTGTGCATTTCCTTCAAAACTCCATTTTTCAGCTCAATAGAATTCAGCGCATACACCTTACCTTTGTACGTGAGAATTTTGTCTTCTTTCATCTCATAGTGATTAATTTTTTGTTCAAAATTACCTTGTTGTAATGCTTCTTTTATTTTCACGTAGTGTTGATCTGAATTTGTTGCTACAATAATTTTTTCTTTCAGAGATGCCATATACATGCTAATGGTTGCAATATGCACTTCATGATCTCTCTATTTGAGTGCATCAACCACTTGATTTTCCTTTCCCTTTATATGCTTAATTTCGAAGTCATATTCACACAGACATTCCAGCCATCTAATTTGTCTAGCATTTAGTGTTGGTTGTACAAACAAATGCTTCAAACCACAATGGTATGTTCTTAGCTCGAATTTCTTACCCATATGGTAATTCCTCCACATTTTCAATACATGTACAATCGCTACTAACTCCAAGTCATGTGTAGCATAATTCCTCTCATGCTCTTTTAATTTTCTGGACTCATAGCTTAACACATGGTCCCTTTGACTTACAACTCCATTGATTCCTTCCTTGCATACATCGGTGCACACAACAAAATCTTCATTTGAATCTACAATCTTCAAGATTGGTGCACTTGTAAATATTCCCTTCAACTGTTGAAAACTCTCTTCACACTTGGAAGTCCATTCAAATTTCACTCCCTTCTTTTTCAAGGAAGTAGTTGGACTTGCAATCTTTGAGAACCCTTTTATGAATTTCGATAATAACCAGCAAGACCCATGAATGATCTGACCTATGTCACATTCCTTGGAATTTTCCATCCTCTAATGGACTCTATCTTCTCAGTATCAACTTCTATCCCTGTTGTTGATATTATATGCCCCAAGTAGTGAATCGTCTTTTGATAAAAGATGCACTTATTTAGCTTAGCATACAATCTATGCTCTCTTAAAACTTGCAACACCATTCTTAAATGTTGCCCGTGTTCCTCTTCTGATTGAGAGTAGACGAGGATATCGTTCAGGAACACAATTACAAACTTGTCCAAGTACTCCCTAAACACTCTATTCATCAAACACATAAACATTTTTGGGCCATTTGATAGCCCAAATGGAACTACCTTGAATTCATAATGCCCATACCTCTTTCTAAATGTTGTCATGTTGATTTCTTCTTCATTTATCCTTACTTGATGATAGTTTGATCTCAATTCAATCTTCGAAAATATCCTTGCACCTTTCAGTTGGTCAAACAAATCATCAATTATTGGAAAAGGATACTTATTATTTATGGTAACCTTATTAAGTTTCCTGAAATCAATACACATCCTTAAGGTTCCATCCTTCTTCTTCACAAAAAGGATCGAGGCTCCCCAAGGTGACACACTTGGGMATATATACCCCTTTTTTAACAAATCTTCAAGATAGATCTGCAACTCCTTCAATTTTGGTGTACCCATTATGTATGGTGTCTTGGACACTGGGGCAGCTCCTRGCACTAAATCAATAGAGAAATCGATGTCTCTCTTTGGTGGAAATCCTGGAATTTCTCTAAAAACATATTCAAAATCCCTCAAAACCARATGGTCTTCAGTGCTTGCCACTTTGTCTTTGGTTCCCTCCTCCATATGGGCTRCAAACATCTGACATCCCTTCCTGAAGCTCTTCTTCAACTGCATAGTTGAAATYTCTCTAACARCTACATCTCTTGGAATGCCTTGAATCTTTCCTTGCTTCCCTTCCTCATCAAGACATGTGATTGYCTTGTTGTAACAGTCTAAGACAGCATGATGTTTTTCCAACCAATCCATGCAAATTAGACAGTCATATGAACCCAACGATATTATGTTTACATCTACCTTTGTKCTAACTCATTGATTTTCCTCTTAKCCCCCATGGATAATTGAACTAACCAAGATTTATTATGCTKACTTCTTTGCAAGTGAAACTTTTCAACAATGTTAGCATTTATGTAACTATGKCTAGCTCCAAAATCAATCAAAATTTCTATGGGTTGGTTGTCAATCTTACCTTCCACTTTGATCACGRGGGATTGATAATCTGCATGTTGTTATCCAAGGATGCATAAATCCTTGGAATGCTTCCTCCCATGTCTTTCACTATTTCAACCTCCTGAATGTTGTGGATAGTCCTCATTATTTCTCCTATGTGAGGGAAGTCACAATATAAGTGATTTCTCTCACATCTCCAACATTGAACAAGCTTCTTCCTTGGCCTTTTTCCAAATGAATCAATATCCTTTTGCTCATTTTGGGTTGCCTGGCCTTGTTGATTTGCTTGGGAGTTATTTCTGAAAAATGGTCGCTTAAAACCTTTCTTCCTTTGATACTTTTTCCCTTTCATCTTGTCATTCCATGCTTTTTGGAAAATTGTTCTTCGTTTTCTTTGCTCATAATTGTGTCTTGCTCTCCTTATGGTTTCTTCCAAGGTCTTAGGGTTATCATATTGAATCTTGTCATTGTAGAAGGAGGGTAAACCACTTAGAAAGCTTTGTATTTTAACCTTCTCATCTTTGATGAAGTCAACATACTTCAATAATTCAAAGAACCACTTCTCATATTCCTCCATTTTCATGGTTCCCAACTTGAGTTCAAAGAACTCTTTCATTTTTCTCTCACAGTAATGCTCAGAAAAATATTTCTCTTGGAAATATACTTTGAACTGCCTCCATGGGATCCTTTTCTCAACGATATTCTTGGCTTGCTTAAGTTGATCCCACCACATGGATGCCTTTCCTTACAAGTGGTAGGTGGAAATTATAGCTTCTACCTAGGATGGGTAATCATGCAGCTGGAAATATTTCTTCATTTCCAACAGCCAGGCCTATGCCTCTTCTCCTTTCATGTGTTCACCATTGAAAGTGGGTGACTTGATTTTCCTGAGTTCACCTTGCAATATTTTTTCCTCGAACCTTATTCTTTGCCTCTGAACAAAAGACACACTTGGGTTGCTCCCTGGCCCTGAACTTGCATGATTTATTTTGGTGGACTTCATTGGAGAACGATGGTGCTTGCTCATGCTTCTTAATAGCCTATCATTTCCATGATCATCCCTTTTTCTATGGGATATAGATGCTAATACATGTCTAGCACTAGCTTCTTTCTTGGTGCCAGAATATTTGTTAACTTTCTTGTGCAACATGTTTAATCTCTGAAGTATCTCTTCCTGAGCCTTCATAATCCTTTCATTATCAACCGTATATTTTTGCACTTCCCTATGTGGACTTCTCATAGTGACAGAATATTTCCTATCTCTTCTTCCATTTAACTCTATATAAACATTCTCCATGCTGACAGGCAGACCTCTGATCTCTTCCTCATGGCTCTAAGATCCTTGAGCATCTTCCATAACTCCAGTCCTCATATAAGAACTAAAGTTTTTTTATGTACCTATAATTCTGCAAGAAATGTGCATGTGAGAATTAATGTTAGAACATGTGTATTATAAAACATTTCATTAATTAGAATACATGTTTCCTCATCAATTTATGAAGGACACACTACATCATTTCTTGAAAAAGTCATTTTCACCATTTTTCTGTGCATTTTCTCTACTAGTGCAATTTTATTGAAATGCCAACTTCTATCAACCGCGGAAGAAAATATATCAGGAACTGGAGAAAGAGACATAGATAATAATAACAATGGGGAATTCATAACAACTCTCATAATTTCAATCTAATGTTCCAGTAAAAAAAAATACAACAATCTGGAATCTACAACTTTGTCCTTTTTCACTCCTTTTTCCAGACTTTGAATTTTTAGCAGAACTGATTATCTCTCAATCTATGCATTTCTAGAAAAAATTTAATAAACAATTTTTTTTGGTCTTGATGAGTATATAAAAAGTTGAATAAATAACATTTTCCAGTTTTGTGATCTAAGGTCACTTTTCCTTCTCTGAAAATATCAAAACTCCCCAAAAAGTGGCCCAGAATAGTGGATTTTGGCCTATTTCAGTGTCCCCATTACAATCCCCATAGGATTTATTTAGTTTCTTCATGTATTAACTTTGTGTCTACTTTTTGGACTCTCCCCAAGAGTTTCGTCTTAATCTGGACTTTTGTCAATGATCTGGACCCAAATCTATAAAAACCATTATTTTGCAATTTCTATCAAATTCAAGTAGAATTGGACAAGGGTCCTCTCTGGTGCTTTTGTAGACCTTTTTGTGGAAAAAAACCATAAGTTTCATCCCAATCTGATGTAATTTTCTCTAGTTATGGACAAAATAAGAAAATGGCTCCAAACTTGTTTTTGTTTTTAAACTATGGAACAATTTTTCCTGTGTGTAATCTGCACCATCAATATCGGGTCAGAAGCAATATGGGACGTTGATCTACTCTCTATCGTCCATCAATGACCGAAGGTCTCCTGTAGCGCACACAATACTTCCCCAAACTACCAATCTGACCAAAAACCATCAGTTCAACTCCCTGACAATCGACTTGCACAGAATGTTAGGTACCAGAATTATTATAATAGCATAAGAAGAAATATTGCAGTGAATAAAAGTGGATTCAACAACAGAAAATAGAAATACTACAATGAATAACAACAGAAAAACAAAATATATGGATCCACAACACCAGAATAATACCTTTATTGATATGAAACAATATTCACTTGCCTCTTCGAGGGGGAAACCTATAGCAGAGTAGAGCTCTATTACAATAATTCTCAAGACAAGATTGTCTCATACCTTATACTCTTATTAGCTTGGTTACCCATTTTTGTTTCTCCTGGGATTAAATCCTTTGTTCTAGGAAATACTTGAGGCTCTGATGGTCTATTTTAATTTGGAAGCGTTTCCCCAATAGATAAGGATGTCAAATATCCAAAGCATGAAGAATAGCCAACATTTTATTTTCATAAATTGATTGGCCAAGATGTCTCTTCGAGAGTTGTTTTCTAGTGAAGGCCAGGGCCTTACCCTCTTTCATGAGTATTGCTCCAATTACTTTCCCAGAGGCATCACATTCGAGGACAAAAGTCTTTGTGAATTTAGGAAGGTCGAGATAGGAGTTCTACACATGGCTTCTTTCAATGCTTGAAATTATTGACCAGTTGTTGGAGTCCAAGTGAAAGCATTCTTTTTTAAGAGAGTAGTAAGAGGCATTGGAATTTTTCCATAATTCTTAACAAAATTGTGATAATATCCTATTAATCCCAGAAAACCACGTAATCTCTTGAGATTTTTTGGGCACGACCAATCCTGCATAGCTTCAATTTTCTTAGGATCCACCCTTACACTATCCTTGCCGAAAATATGATCCAAGTACTCCAGTTCTGAAGCTCCAAATGCACATTTAGATTGCTTGAGAAAACATTGGTGTTGAGAGAGTAGACTAAGAACTTGATCGACATGGGTAAGATGGTCTGTCTAGGTTTTACTATAGATGATAATATCATAAACGAAAAATAGGACAAAATGATGGAGAAAAGGATGGAAAACATGGTTCATGGGATTTTGGAAAGTGGAGGGAGCATTACACAGGACAAAGGGCATGACCAAGAATTCACAGTGACCCTCATGAGTGTAAAACGAAGTCTTAGGAATGTCTTCCTCTTGCATATGTATCTGGTGGTAGCCAGAACAAAGATCAAGTTTAGTAAAATACTAAGCACCACTTAATTCATCCAAGAGATAATCAATGACAAGAATGGGAAATTTGTCATTGATGGTAATTTTATTGAGGGCATGAAATTCTGGACACATGCGCCAAGTACCCTCTATTTCTAGTACCATGACCACAGGGGAAGAATAGGGGCTAGTACTAGGGTAGATAACACCTGCGACTAGCAATTCTTGAACAATTTTCTCAATTTCATTATTTTGGGAAAAGAGATGACTATAAAGGTGAACATTGGGAGGAATATTGTCTAGGATGAGAGGAATGGAATAATCATGGACACCATGAGAAGGAGGAACTCCCTGGGCAGTGGAAAAAACATCTTGGTGTTTGGAGATGAAACATTGGAGGTCAGGATGCACCAAAGGTGTCTCAATTGCTTGAATAGAATGGAGTTGAGAAATAATTCTGGAATGACCTTTTTTGAAGAGATTTTTTATTTGATGGGAACCAATGATCATAGGGGATCCTATTGTGATTCCTTGGAATTTATATTTTTGTCCCACCAGTTGGAATTGCATGGTTAATTTCTTAAAATCCATGAGAATGGGACCAAGAGTGTGTAACCATTCCGCACTGAGCACAATATCACAACCACCCATGTCAATAGAAAACATATGAGATTTCAGGTTGTACTGCCCAATTTGGATACACACATTTTCACAATGCCCCCCACATTTCATGGAACCTCCATTGGCAATCACGATTTGAAATTTTTTTACTACATGTATATAACAATGGATTTCTTGGGAAATATGATGATGAATAAAATTATGAGTGTTTCCACTGTCAATTAAGATGATGACCTTTCGATTATTAATGTAGCCAATGATCTTTAGGGTTTGGGGAGCAGAGAAGATGGTTAGATAATTCAATGAAATGACCAGTTCTACTTCTGGTTGGTCAAAGGGGGGAGTAATATCAGTTGGCTCGGGTAACTCTACCACAGGGGGGTCTTGATCTCTTCTATAGAAACATCCTCAAAGATGGCCATAAACAAATTTTGTTCCTTACACTTGTGCCTTGGAAAATATTTTTCATCACAATTATAACAAAGGCCCTTGAGTTGGTGTTCCACCATTTCAGCCCAGGATAATTTATGGATCTTGAGGGGAGTGGGAGGAGGGGTAGGGTTGGTAGGTTGAGTGTGAGGAACAAAGGAAGGTTTGTGGGCCTGAGAAAAGACAATTTTTTGGGATTCCCTAACACGTTGAGTAGCTTCCAATCAAGTGTGAGGGCGATCCATGAGGACCTAGGCTCGAATTTTATCTTTGAGGCCAGTGATAAAAATTCCCAGAAAAAGGCATCAGACATGCCCTCCAATCTGAAAGCCAAGTGTTCAAAGGAAGATATAAAGTCTTCCACTATGCCAGATTGCTTCAACTTGGTCAAATGGCCAATATAGTGGGTGTTAGTTTCAAAGTGGTCATATAGCTCTGCCACAAACTAAGTCCAAGAAACATACCCCTGGTGTGTATTTCTACACCATTGCCACCATTGCCAACATTCTAGATCCAAATAGAGGACACAATAATGAAGTTTGGATAGATCATCAGTAATGTCATGCAAGGATAAATAATGTTCCATTTGAGTGACCCAACTAGTGGGATCTGATCCATCAAATTTTTTCACTTCAACTCGAGGAAGACATGGGTCACGAGGAAGGGAATTGGAATGAAGGGATATATTATGGGAAGAATTCTCACATTCATAGTGGGAAGTTTGTTCAAGGGAAGGAGATCCAATTGATTCTTTCAACCAGTGGGTGAGGGAGGACAATTCACCCTTAACATTTGTTAATTCTCCTGTAACTTTGGCCTCAAAGATGTCCAAGCAGGAATTGTTGGAAGCAATTTCAGAGGTTAGCATTTGGATGTATACCTTGTGATGTTTGGATTCATCTTATAGGTGAAGGAATTCTTGGTGGGGAGTGTTTTCCATGGGTGAAGGAGGGGAATGGAAGAGGGGAAGTGGGACCATAGAAAAAAGAGTGAAAATGATATATATTATTGTGTTCAGTGTGAAAAGAGAAATGCAATGAGATAGGTGTCAAATAAGGGTGTCGAGAAGGGGTCAGGCCCATGGGAAAAAAAGGGTTGAAAATGATAGGTACCACTGTGATCAGGGCGAAGAGAAGAATAGAATGGGATAGGTCTCAAATAATGGGGTAGGAAGGACCCTGACTCCGATATAAATAATACTACAGTGATGAAATAGCCAAATGATTAACAGTAAGAAATGTGTAGGAATTTTGCAACCAGAATGTAGGAGGCACATTTGCACGACAATAGATCTTGTATGTATTGTTTATGTTTCCGTCCCAAGGATTAAGGTATTCAGGGTTTATACAAAGAAGGGTTTTTCCTGTGCTATAGCTCTCTGATATAAGTGTGAAGTCCAACTGTAGTACTCAGCCCAATATGTCAGGGAATCAACTAAGGAGGATAGACTGTGCCCCTATCCATACTACCCAATTACCTAGGTACTAAAGATTATCTTCCTGAGTGTTGTTATCAATGGCACTATAGAAGTCAGGTGACCAATCAGTTTATCTATGGAGGGATTCAGGATATCTAGGCCAATCCGTATACAGGTTTTCTCTTATGTGATACCACTCGAAGGGGTACCAACAGGGGTTACAAGGGTGGCCAAGGATGTGTGCTTGAGTACCACTTGTAGTTCCTATGTGTATGCCTCCCCGACCATGGATTTATTCGTTTAATGATAGATCGTTGTAGCTTTAATATGTCAGAATACTTCTCTACCCAGAAAAAAAATTTACCCATAGTTTCAACCAAGAAAGTTGCTCTGATACCACTTGTTTGGTACCATATCTATTATAATAGAATAAGAATAAATATTGCAGTGAATAACAGTGGATTCAACAAAATAAAATAGAAATAATGCAGAGAATAACAATGAAACAACAAAATAGATGGATCCACAACACAAGAATAATACCTTTATTGATATGAAACAATGTTCACTTGCCTCTTCAAGGGGGAAACCTCCAGTAGAGAAGATCTTTATTACAATAATTCTCAAAACAAGACCCTCTCATACCTTCTACTCTTATTTATACTAATTCTAGCTTCCAAAGGACATTCTAGAGGAAGATATTTCTAGAAGAGGAAGCTTCTATTAGGTATTCTTACATTGACTTGTTCATATTTATTAAATAGGCCTTATTAACTAGTATCATCCTTTATTACATGGAAATATATTATTCTACCTACATGAAAAGTTAGGGGGTTATGTCCCTAACACACAACTCTAAACTGACCAACCTAGTCATTGGTCATTGGTCACCTACTATCTTCATTGGAGAATGGAACTCTCAACAACTTTGGTTGACACCCGACCATCGGCCCATCGATGATCAACAATCCCCGATGGTTGTCAAATACACTTTCCCAAATCAGTTGACCTAACCATCGTCCATCGACCACTTCTATTGGCTAACATAGAAATTGTTGATGTGGAATGACATGTGGATGATGATGTGGCATGACATGTCATCCTAAGGTGTCAAACTGGGTGACATGGCATGGCATGTGGATGCTGACATGGAATAACATGTGGATGATGACATCATCATCCTCTTTCCCCCATCGATCATCAATCGATTCTATTAGACAACTCGGACACCTCGCCAACTTTGGCCGACGTCGAACCATGGGAACATAGACCATCAATGAATTATCTTTCTTGATTCAAACTTTTCACCAAAATCAGTCGACCCCTTACCATTGACCCATCGACCATCGACGATGTTTGTTAGAAATTAAAAATACTTCGTCAGATTCGGACGATCCTGACTGTTGACCATTGGCATTCAGATATGTCTTATGAACGACCAAAACTCTTCATCATTTCGGCCAATCTAGCCATCGAATGTCGACGATTTTCTCTTGGTGAACTTTAACAATTAGAAAAATTTTGACTTTTCTCTGATTGATATTGACCGTCGATTTGATCCCTTTCACAACCCCTGATTTAATCATGGTCATTGATCTCATCAACCTTTCAAATGGTCGAATCCTTATGAATTTTTAAATTTATCATGACGAATCCCAGTCGTCGATCTCGATTTCAAAAGAGATCTTAGTCATCGATCCACCAAACTTTCTGTAACTCTAGAAGCGACCATTAAAACTCAAATTTCGACCCTTCATCGTTGTACTCCATTAACCTTTTTAAGCCTTCCGGAGTCATTCAAACTTGGATTTTTCCCACGAATTTGGGGATTTCTCCCTAAATTCTCTGTTTTTCCCCAAATCGGTCACAAACAAAATATGCAACAACAAATTTCAGCAATTCACTCTGGTTCGAGCCCATACAAGCCCAATGTTTGAACCAAAAGCTCTGATACCATAATGTAACATACCCCATCCCAACCGAGGGACATTACAGTGCAGAATAAACATAAAAATGAAATTTCTACTAATTAAATTAATTATTTTATTGTTAGTCAATTTCCTATAGCTTACAACTAGAAATTTAAAACATATTTAGATACTGTCTATAACCATAAAATAGATGCTTCTAAAACATGCTAATAATCAACATGAAATTTAGCTAAACATCTCGTTATAGAAGCATATAATTCATTCTCATTTACATAAAGTTCATGCACAACAATAACACATGAATTTACACAACAGTGAGATAAAACACTTATACTATAAAAACGTTTGTGCAACCAAATGCTTGGGACGGAAGTTCCACCCAACCATAGACTGATTGTTCCAAATCTCAACAGCCATTCACCCCCAATATGGGGCTAGTAATCCAAAAAAGAGGGTGGTTTCTCACAATCCACTCGCAACTCATAAAACTCATAACCCAACTGATATTCTCCTACAGCTATCCCGATTTTTCAACCAGCTCTCTTCCTCTTGACCTGTTCAACCCAAGGAATGTACCCCTTCACTGATCTCATTCCCTTAGGCATCCCATTCATTTATCAGGGTCTCTCTGGCACAGGCAACTAGGGATCTCTCAACTGGGAACTCAAGGGAAATTTTTGCTAGGAAAACTATCAGCAAACCAACAAGAAACACTTGCTTTTTCGGTGCAACTCACACAAGAGTTCACTCTTTAGGCCTAACAACCTAACTCTTCAATTTTCTAGCTCCAATTCACTCCAATTACGCTCCAGTTTTCTCTAGAATTTTCCCTCCATGGATGCATCAATTTTGAGCTATTTTTCTTGCTCTCTCTCCTTTCTCCTCATGCACAAAAACTCAATGTGTACAAATTGTTGTCCCAACCCATATGAATTTCCTCTCTTTGACTTTGCTTTCTTAACTCACACTCTCCCCCAAGTTGATTTTACTCAACCCCCATGTGCCCAATAACTTTTGGATGTGACCACTCACACCCACCCTCTTACATGTATTCAATGATTGACTTTAGGAACACTCAATCAGAAATGAGAAGGTTCATATACAAATAACAAATTTAGGAAAATGGGTTGAATTAATATACATGGGTAATTCCTCCCTTGGACCCCTCTTGGCCATTATCCTAGACACTCCCCTCTCTTGTGGATTAATTCATCCCCCATCTCTTTTCCATGTCCCCTTAGCAGATGGAATCACATTTTTATTATTAAGACATAGAAATACAATTCACATATTACATCGCTTTGGTTGTAGCCACAAATTATATCTACACAACCATTAATTAAAGGGATTGTAATGGGGATGTTACACCTTTTGTCTACTTCTCCAAAACATGGATTTTGACTATGGCTCTCAACTACAACTATGGCTCCTGGCTCTCTCTCTTAGGGTGGTCCTAGATATGGCTCTAGCTCTATTTTATGGCTCACTTGTTCCTGCAATACAAAATGCCACTCATCGATGCTCTTCTCTAAGCAATCTTTGGATCCAAACTCTTCGATTAGAAATCCTTCCCATCTTTAGAGTGCAATTGTTAGATTACAATGGGGCTTATGATGCATTGAATTTTCTTTCCTATCCCTTGACCATTGTAGCCCATTAACCTAAACAAATTGGAACCAATTCCTCTAATATGCTTTTCAAAATTACCAAAATTTTCTTGAGAAATGTCTGAAGGTGATATAACCATGCTTGTCTTGGACATGGTGATAGATTTTGTGGTAGCAATGAAAGGTCACTTTTCTTCCTTGGTCTCTTGGACAAGTTCTTATAGCTTTTCCAATCCTTTCTCCTTCTCTGGAAACTCTTATTGGGTATGTGTTATATTATTTTCACAATTGTGGCTCCTCATATTAGGGGTTTCGAGCGCGGAGCCCTTAAAAACAATGGGGGTTTATTCACCAAATTTTTGGTTGGTCTTTTTCCTTTGGCAGGGACGATTTTTCACCTTTGGTGGTTTAGTGGTGCATGGTATTTTATCCCATGGTTTTCTAATTCGGATTAAGGAGTTAAGGTTGTAATATAATCTAGGTCAATGGATTAGGGTTTTTTTGGATGCCATGAGATCCTATATATTGTATTGTAAACAAAGAAGTTTGATGATGAATAGAATTATCAGTGCAACTATAAAACAAGTTGTCAGTTTTCTCGATTGTGTTTTTAGGATAAATATTTGTGTATATGTGTGATTGCAATTGTTTTCTTTTTTATGTTAAGAATATGGGTGTGCATTGCATTATTATAAATGTTTAAAATTTATATTTTGTTTAAGAGCAATTATTGGCTTCAGGGGGATGCCTTTGTGGTTAAGGTTTTGTATCGGGTTTGTGATAAACCTTGTTACAATGGGAGCTCTGCAGTATCAATTCTTATGGTGAAAAGAAATGGTGAGCAGTTCAAACATAGAGATTGAAAATTTTAATGGGAACATTTTTGAGTTGTGGAAGCTTAATATGGAAGATATTTTGGTAGAAAAATATCAATGGGATGATGTAAATATAGGTACTACACCTATGGTAATGTCAAAAAAAGAATAGACAAATTTGGATCGAAAGGTAAGAACATAATCTGGTTGTGTCTCTCAAATTCAGTATTATTGAATGTGTCAGGGGAAACTACAACCAAGGCACTATGGAATAAGTTATGATTGTATCAGTCTAAGTACCTGGTAAACAAACTTTTCCTATGAAATAAGTTGTACAACCTGAGGATGAAAGATGGAGACTTGGTAATAGAGCATCTAAATGCCTTCAATACTGTGGTAAGTCAATTATTGTTTGTTGATGTTAGTATTTTGGATGAAGATAATTGTATCAATTTATTGTGCTCATTAGTAGACACGTGGGGTAGTCTAGTTGTGGCCATAGGCAATAGTGAAACTACTTTAAGTTTTGATGATGTGGTCGCATCCTTATTGTCAGAGGAGATGAGGTGGAAAAACATGGAAATCTAGAGTATAGATGCTGTATCTGTAAGAGGACACTCATAGGAAAGAAATAAAAATAATTCCTCAAGTGGGATATCTAAATCTCTAGGAAAATTTGCAAATGTGTGTTGGAGATGTGGAAAAGAAGGGAATTACAAGAAACTATGTAGGTCCAAAAGTGATGAGAGAGGGAAGGTATTTGATGATGCCCCTTCTATAGAAGAAAAAACCTTTGCAGATAAAGGAGAATTGTGTACTTGGATTATTCAAGAAAACATGTAGATCATGAGGCATGGTTGCTTTAATTAGGTGCATCCTTTAATAGGAATCCTTACAGGGAGTGGTTTTGCGAGTATAAAATATATGATGGGGGTGATGTTTTTCTAGGATATGACTCGATAGTCAAAATAATAGGATAAGGAAGAGTCAAGTTGAAGCTCATGGATGGTAGGATTAGAACACTCCCTGGTGTTCTGCACATCCCAAGATTGGCCAAAAAAATGATTTATGTAAGCAAGATGGAAAATGTAGGTGTAAAAATAGGGTTTGAAAAGGAAACTTGCAGGATGGTTCAAGGAGCAATGGTGTTACTGAGGGGAGTTCAAATTGGAAATCTGTATAAGCTATTGGGAAGCACTATTAGTGACGGGTGCAACAGTTCT
>JZKD02S1674100.1:469442-495786 GCA_000966675.3 Picea glauca | reverse complement strand
AATGATGGTAGAACACTTCATACCATACAGCTACACGCATGACTCCTTTTGAAGCGATATATGGACAGAAGCCACCTTTAGTTCTCTCATACTTACCAAGTGCCTCAAAGGTCCAGGCGGTTGACCTAACACTTACATATCGAGAGGCTATTCTTTGTACCCTCAAAGAGAATTTGGTCATGGCACAGAATCGCATGAAGCAACAAGAAGATCAAGGTCACTCTGAACTTCAATTTGCAGAAGGGGATCAGGTGTTTCTTCAACTGCAACCTTACAAGAAAAATTCCCTCAAGGCCGAGAAATGTCAGAGATAACGCCCAAATTTCATGGTCCTTATACCATTCTCAAGTGTGTGGGACAAGTAGCCTATCAGTTATCTTTGCCCAACCATTCGAAGCTACATCTTGTTTTTCATGTTTCATGCTTAAAGAAGGTGATTCGAGCTAAGTGCCAAATTCAAACTAACCTTCCAGAGTTAGCTGAAGAAGGATCCATTTGGCTACAGCTAGAAGCAGTTTTTGACCAGCGTGAGTGTCGCCTACATCAGAGAACCATCAAGGAAGTGCTAGTCCAGTGGAAAGATACAACTCTAGCAGATGCCACTTGGGAATCAACTACCATTCTGCAAAAATTTCTTCATCTCAAGCCTTGAGGACAAGATTGTTTTTAAGGGGGCAAACATGTTAGGGTCCTAACCCGCACATAGGTAGAAAAATATATTCGGATGTAATAAAGGTCAACATTAATAATTCCTTTCAATAAAATAGAATAAGGCGGATGTAAGAAGACCTAATAGAAGCTTCCGCTTCTAGAAGGATCTTCCTCTAGATGCTTATTTTTAATATAAATAGGAGTCGAGGGTATGAGAACCCTATCTTGGATATTATTGTAATATAGCTTTTCTCAACTGGAGGTTTCCCCCTCGAAGATGCCCGTGAACATTGTTTTCAGATTCAAAGTCCTATTTTTGTTATTATTCTCTTACATTTCAGTGCTATTGTGGTGAATGTTCTAGTTATATTGTTGTTATTTTCCATTTCTAGCATTTTATTTATGTTCTGCATACATTTTATATATGGTATATTAGATTACTTCTCGAGGAATACATGGATTTATTTCCTCAGGAAGAAATCTGAAGTCTTTGAAAAATTTAAAGAGTTTAAGACTCTTTTGGAAAATCGGACAGAGAAGAAAATTAAGGTGTCGAGGATGGATAATGGTGGAGAATTATATGGGAATGATTTCAAGGAATTATGTAAGAAATGAAGTATAGAAATGTAGAAGACTACTCCATACACACCTCATTAGAATGGAGTAGCAAAAAAGGATGAACATGACGTTGATGGAAAGAGAAAGGAGCATGCTCAGTGGTGCCAGGTTGGGACAATATTTTTGGATAGAGGCAATGGACACTACATGTTACCCGGTAAATCGATCACCCTCCTCGGTATTGGATTCCATGAATCCACATGAGGTATGGAGTCATAAGTAACCCTCTCTGACACATCTTAGGGTTTTGGGTTGTGATGCTTATGTACATGTTCCAAAGGAAAATAGGAGTAAGTTGGATAAAAAGGTTGAAAATTGTATCTTTATTGGCTATAAAGATGGTATGAAAGGTTATAAGCTTTGGAACCCGGAAACTAAGAAGGTAGTGTATAATTGAGATGTGTTATTTAGAGAAATCAAATATGTTGTCAAATAGGGAGTCCTGCCAAGGGAGGAAGAACCAGAGAAAATAGAGTTTGAATTGAAGGATAATGAATTAGACTCTACAAAAGAACAAGAATCAGAAGAAGAAGAGCCTCATACTCTAGTAGTGAGGAGATCAATTTAGGAAAGAAGGAAACCAGAAAGGTATACTCCACCTGATTTCCATTCAAATTTTTCTTTGTTTATTATGGATGATGATCCTAGATCTGTTAGGGAGGAAATGGATTCAGATGATGGAAAACTTGGAAAAAGGACATGGTTGAAGAAATGGAAGCCTTGGACAAGAATGAGTCTTGGAATCTAGTGGAGTTTTCCACTGGAAGGAATCCCATTTGGAGAATATGGGTGTTTAAGAAGTTTAATGCAAAAATAAAAGTGGAGAAATACAAATCTCAGCTAGTAGCAAAAGGTTATTCCTAGGTAGAGGGAATTGACTTTGGTGAAAAATGTTCTCTTGTTGCCAAGTTAACTTCTATTATATGTATTTTATCTATTTCTTGTTTCTTTTTATTTTGAAGTAGAATATATGGATGTAAAGATAAAATTCCTACATGGGGATATGGAACAAGAAATCTACATGAAGCAACCAAAAGGATTTGCAGTAAATGGAATGAAAGAGATGGTATGCAGGCTTAAAATGTACATGTATGGGTTGAAGAAATGACAACCTTAAACAAGAATGAGGCTTGGGATCTAGTGGAGTTTTCCACTAGAAGAAATCCCATTGGGAGAGAATGGGTGTTTAAGAAGAAGTTGAATGCAGAAAGAAAAGTGGAGAAATACAAAGCTCGATTAGTAGCAAAAGGTTATTCCCAGGTAGAGGGATTTGACTTTGGTGAAATTTTTTCTCTTTTTTCCAAGTTAACTTCTAACATATTTATTTTATTTGTTGTTGATGCTTTTGATTTTGAAGTAGAATGGATGGATGTGAAGTTAACATTCCTACATGGGGATATGGAACAATAAATCTACATGAAGCAACCGAAAGGATTTGCAGTAAAGGGAAAGATAGAGCTAGTATGCAGGTTGAAAATGTCCATAAATGGGTGTTGACGGGCGAAAATGACCGCTCGTCAACTGGAGGAGTGAATCCAGTCCGGGGTTTTCTAATTAACCCAAGTCGTTTGGATTAATTCACTCAGATGGGTTTTGCGGCTCCATTGGCCGATCTAAGTCCTAAAGAAAGTGAAAAATAACTAAAGGAAACAATAACCTAATAAATAACAATCACTAAAATCTATAAGTACGTTTAAATATATATATGTACAATTTATTTAACTGAAATTATAATAAATAACTTTATATACAATCTATACAAATCACGAGTTTTAATCTAAACTCGCAAAAATCAAATGTAGATTGATTACTTTAGCAATAATAATAAGGAAAATGAAAATACTACCTAATCTTTTTTTGGTTTATTTTTTTAAATGTATGCACTTGTGAAATCAAACATTAAACTGCTTAATTGAACATAAAATAATAGATAGTAGAAAATGTTCTATATATAGGAAACTTCTATATTCAGCAAACTAATGAAATCAAATAACAGGCTAACTTGTTATTGCATCCAATGTCTGTTCGATATTAAATATCCAACCACCTTTATCTGATGAAGTAAACCTGCTACAGATCTTGAGGTTGCCCCTAATAAATGAGAAACAATAATGTTGGAGATTGAATTATAATAATAGAACATATAATAGATGCAGTCACGGTAATCTTATAATTTGCAAGTAACTACGATAAGATAATTATTCCTGTAAGAACTTGCATGTAAACATTCAATTGAAATTAAAGATAAATCTTCTAATTTAAATTGAATAGAGGGTCACTGTATGTTATATATGAGACACGAGATATGGGAAGTATGTGAAAAGGATTATCTCAAATAACAATAAATCATGCAAACAAAAGGCTATCATCATCTATCATCATATTGAGATAAGTAGAACTTAAATTAAAACATGATACAAAAAGCTAAAGATGTAATGTATTATGTGTCATTCAAGTCTGTATGTAAATATCCATATTCTCGCCCTAGGCCAAGATGTCCATTGTTTACAAAATTATGGGTTTATATAGGTCTCAAAAAACATAATTGTTTCTATTCCTGAGATCAAATTTGTTTTAAAAAATATGGGGGATGCAAACACCCTGATTTCACTAAATATAAAAAACTACCAACAAACTAATCTGTTTACTCAAAATACAAAATTGATATGGCTGGGAGATCTCAAAAAGTGCCTCATATCATCTTGGAAATCATGGGCTCCTTAATCATCCTGAAAACAAATGAAAATAAGAAGATCTCATATATGTTTTCTGTCATCAAATCAAACAATTCGAATTTTCTTAACTGGCTACAGAATCTTGCGATTCTGTAGATAGTTATAATAGCAAATGCAATCATATTTTATTAAATAAACAAAATATACTAATATTAATAAGAAAAATAGTTTATTCAATCAAATCGAATATCCTAACTTAAGAGTGACACAATCATGCTAAAAATTAAAAATATCATACCTCAAATCATGAAATCAAAACGTATCAAAAAAATTTGGAATTAATGATAGTTGTTGCTGCCTCTACGTTTTTGAAAATGACACGACCTGTAGATTTCAAATGCTTCTCCTTTCCTTGGATAATGGATTCAAGTCTGTTGTTTTCATTTGTCAACATATCAACTTGGTCTCTTAAAGACTTGAGTCATGACTGTAGCAGTGGAACATCGGTATAGTATCTGTCGATCCACGATCGGGACACATCACATTGTGAATGTAAAGAGTTTGGACTAGAACGAACAACATTACGGGTCGGAGAATCCTCCATGCGAATGGTAGATTTATCAAAGAGTTGGATACCAGGGAATTCTAGGTTATATTTCAAACAATGAGGTAGATTATTAACATAGTCATAGGGTCGGTCAGGGTATAGCCCGAATGACACGGGGTCCTCTTCAGCAAGAAATTTGTCAATTTCTGAGTCTGAACCTTCGCTCACTTCAATCATGTTGATTATGTCTGCATGGGGGTTTTTTTTATTTCGAAGACTTCGAGAAATTAATCGACCAACTCTTTTGTTTTTGAAATTGACATCAACACTACCTTTTAACTTCTTTCCTGTAGGCTTCTTCATAGTTTTAAAACAATCCTTTGGATGTGCAACCGGTCGACTATCCTATTAAATGACATTAGGGTAGCTCGAGGGTTCGCTATTAGGGGAAAAATCACAGGCCTGGGGCGGTGGAGGAGAGGTCGTTGGGTTCACAAGGGTTTCCTCAACGCATGGCTTATCCACTTCTCCCAACTCAGGGTTACCAAAACCATTTCGCGTAATGAACGAGTCCTAACAATCATTTTGTGATTGTAACTGGTGCATGAGGATGATTTTAATGAGGCCATGGTGAAACAGACTTGAATCTGACCTTTGTTTCCTAAATCTTTTTCCCATTTTATACAGACTTCTAAGTAGATAATAAGGCATATTCAACGGAAAACCAATAAAACTCATAAGCAAGCGTAAATGATATAGGAAAACAAGTCTAAATCGTCCCTCACATGTGATGAATTGCTTCACTACAGCAAGTAAATCATTCCACCTAGGTTTTAAGAACGAAATTGGCATACCTCGATCACAGCTGGTTATTTTTCGTGAGGTAAACAGTAAAGTCCAAGGGACTTCCTCCACTTTCGCGTTTTTGAACCATTTCTGACCAACCACTGGCAATCTCATGGCTTGGCTTAAGAACTCTTATGTTACTTCCAATTGCACATCACCAATCGTTTCCCTACTGCCATCAAAGGTTAAGGAAAACTCTTGGGCGAACTGAAGGTTAAAACCCTGAAATTTTTCGATGAACAAAAGCCAACCATTCCTTTCCAAATCTTCCCTAGCGTTATCATATGAAAGCAGGGTTTGGACGTCGTTCAGTTCAACCCTTACCACTGGAGCCATGCCAAATGAACGGGTAATTAACACAGAACACACAGGTAGGGTTTGCAAAAACGCAACAGAGCCATAGTCCCGAGCTTTATCAAAACATGTTGTGATGATTCAAACGGTGGGCAAAGTGTTTAATCAAAACGCGTGTGAAGAGTTTGTGGAACCCGAGACCACGCTAAGGAGTAATGGCATCTTGTACATTGTATGCCACCGTAACATTGGGTACATGCTAAGACCAGAGTACTCTGAAAACATAATGCGCGCATCATAGTTTGATTGCAAAGTTAGGTTGGTTTGCAAAATCGAATAGTCAAAGGTTTCATGAAAKAAATATAGTCAAACATCAAACCAAAATCAATACAAAAACAATCGAATATCAAATGGAGGAGGTMTTTCGTTYATATAACCACAAATMTCTTAGGCATGCTTAGAATCGAAAGGGTCACAAACAAGGAGAGCAACATGCTCATAGCAAGAAACCACAATTCTGTAATAAACCATATGCTTTCAATGAAATTTTAAAACARAATAGTAAYGATAGTTGCGATTTTTCATGCTTTCAGTCATGAAAACTAAGCATGAATAGATGATAGGTAAAATGTGACGATTTACAACTGTTGTTTAGAGAAAACACTCATGAAGAGTAAATAAAATTTCATAGACCCTGTGTAGGCAGCTTATAAAAATAATAATTACATAATCGCTTCCAACAATGGGTTAAAGAAATCACCAAAGATGTGGTATAAAAAAAATTATACTTATATACTGGGACTTGGCTTCAAAAGAATCAAAGTCGATCATTGTGTGTATTTCAAATTAGTATGTGATCATCTTATTTATTTCTTCTTGTATGTGGATGATATGTCGTTGACAGGAAACAACAAGGAAATTATCTAGGATGTGAAAACTCAATTGTCCTATAAATTTGACATGAAATATCTTGGTGCTGCAAATTTTATTTTTGGAATGGAAATTAAAAGAAATCGGGAAAACATGAAACTATGGTTGAACTAGAGAAAATATTTTGAGTCAATATTGCAGAGGTTTAATATGCAGGAATGTAAATTTGTGAAGGTTCATATTCCTATAGGTATAAAGTTATCCATATATCAGTATCTGAAGACACGAGAAGAGGAAGAGGACAACTCCCATGTTCCATATGCTAGTGTAGTTGGCAGTTTGATGTATGCAGTGGTCTATACTAGACTAGACATTGCACATGCAGTGGGAGTTTTGAGAAGGTATATGTCAAAACCATGGAAGGAGAATTAGATAGCAGTAGAGAGGGTTTTTAGGTATTTGCATGGAACTACTACTCATGGATTGTATTACCAAGGAATACTAGGATTATATAGAGTGTTGGACATGCATGGATTTGTTGGCGCAAAGTTGTCTCGAGATATGGATCGCATAAGATCTACAAGTGGGTATGTGTTTAACCTATTTGGAGGAGAAATTAGTTGGATACGAAAAATACAATCTGTAGTGGCAATCTCAACTATAGAGTCTGAATAAATGGTAGCCACTCATGAAATAAAGGAAGCAGTATGGTTACAGAGATTGTGTTCATGTATTGGATTGGTACAACAAGTTGTAAGGATGGATTGTGATAGTCAAAGTGTAATATTCCTGGCGAGGAACCTATCTTATCATTCTAATACAAATCATATCGATGTTTAGTATCATTTTGTCAGAGACATGGTTGAAGAGAAGTAGGTGTTGTTGGTGAAGGTGGACACTTTGGAGAATGTTGCAGATACATTAACAAATTCTATGAGCACTGAGAATTTCTCTTGGTGTAGAGAATCAATGGGAATTTCTACCCTAGATTGTTGATCATGAAATCCTATGACTGTTGTATGCAAACAAAAAAACAAGTGGGAGAATGTTGGGTATGTGTTATATTCTTTGCATAATTGTGGGTCCCCCTATTAAAAAAATTGGGGGTTTATTTACCAAATTTTTGGGAGGACTTTCACCTTTGGTGGGGGCGGTTTTTCCCCTTTAGATATTTAGTGGTGCATGGTATTTCGACCCATGGTTTTCTAATTCCAATTAAGGAATTAAGGTTGTAATATAATCCAGGTCAATCGATTAGGGGTTTTTTGGATGCCATGTGATCATATATATTGTATTGTAAAAAATGAAGTTGGATGATGAATAGAATTAGAGTTGTGGCTCTAAAACGTGTTGTTGGTTTTCCCTGTTGGGTTTCTAGGGTAAATCTCTATGTATATGTGTGATTGCAATTTTTTTATTTTCCATGTTAAGAATCTAGGTGTCCATTGCATTATTGTAAAAGGTTTAAAAATTACAATTATTGGTGCAGTTGAGCAATCATATGAGTGAACCACTCCTCCTAGTAACTATCCATTTGAATGACCTTCTCTCATAATTGCACAAGATGAACTCTATTTTTTTCCCAATCTGCCATGATAATGACAAGTGAGTCTTGGCATTAGACAAAGTGCTTCTTTAGAAATGACAATAGTTTTTGTAGAGGTTTGAAGGTCTTGTTCTATTTGTGCTATCATTTGGTCAAACATATGCACCTTCTCCTTAAAGTATCGATTCTCTTCTTGGAGTTGCACATTATTATCCCTTACTACTTCCAACCTTTTTCTCATCATTGCTTTACCCATGGTAGATTTTTTTCTCTCTTTAAAGTTATAGCAATTGCATCATGGTTAAGGATTCAACTTCTCTGATGCCAATATGATCTATAAACATGGGACTTATAGTCCACACACTTCACCAACATGGATCCTCTACTTTCTCCTCCTATTGAGGTAGTTAATGCTAAAAGATAACAACCTCTACTTTGCAATATGCCAATCAACAAATACACTATTGTTTAATTCAATTGATTAGGAAACACCAATGAATCCTTTAGATGATCTAACAATACATAGGTTGCACTCTATATTTTTCACACTCTACCCAATACCAAAGATTCTCATCTATCCAGTGAATGGGAAAATGTGGCTATTTTTCAAGTAGAAAACAAGAATGCAATGTGAACACTCAACCACCACAATTCTCATCTCTATGGTTTTTTTATTTCAATTGGTTATACTTTGTATGGCAATGTTTATGCCAAAGCCCAAGGATGAATTCCTCTTATTGTGGTTAAGGACTATTTAAGTGGGGCCATCTCATGTCCAATAAATTCTCAGTACTTTTATTTTGAATAATCAAATGAAATAACAATTGTGTACAATATCTAGTTCAAATCCTGACATCATTTCACCACACCCCAACACTATGGAATATAGGGAACAACTCATTGTTGCAATATGTATTACTCTTCTATTGAGCAAAGAAAGGAATGCTCTATGATTAACAATGAATAGAGTTGGTTTAGCAACATTCCCAAGCATTAGAAAATGACAGAAATACTAACTTCAATATGAATGTTGAGCAACAACAATGCAAACATGTATATATATATGCAAATTCTAACCAGAAAATAAATGAAGACAAACAATGCTTTCCTTAGTGTCATGTTGTTTATACTAACTCATGTATCTTCAATTACAAAAAAACAAACTAATTGTCATAGTAAGTATATTCACACAATGGTGAGCAATTAATTGGTGAATTGCTACTTAGTCTTTTTACAAAGGAAAAAACTGTTTTGATACCACCATAAGGAAAATGCTTTAATGACAATGCCTTCCATCATCTACCACATACCATTTTAAAATGTATGCATATATTTTTATTACCTATGTATGGTTGTATCATGAAATTACACATAGGTCGCTAATGAAGAGAGATTCAACCCATAGGTGGACAATTCCAAAGAAACAAAGGAAATACCTACAACTTTATTTCAATGCCCAAATGTTTGGAGATGAAAATAATAATTGGATGGAGATGAACATCGGTGAATAACAACTCTTTAATTCACACCTTCCATTTATTCTAGGCTCAAAATGGATGCCCTAGTGATGTAGACCCCCTACACTCTTGGGGCTGCACGACCTCCCGGTCAAGGATCGATCGACTTCGGGAGCCGAATTAGCTCACAGGTTTGTGTTGAACCTTCACAATTGTCCCCACAGGTCAAAGTCCTAATATTTGGGCGTGAAATCTCATTTTTAGGAATTTTGGAACACCCACAAAATCCTCCACGTGACCCTAATTGAAAACTATGGGCTTAAACTTCCTCCCTTCCTCACTTCGGGACTTCGGCGTTTGGGACTTTCGAGTGAACCAAATCCTTTTCTCCCCGAAGTTCTTCGTACCCCGAGTTATATATCGAGCATCATGTGTCTCCTCTCCAACAGACGGTCTCGATGGACTTCGACACTTCGGGACTTTGGTCCTTCGGGAATTTACCCCTCATTTCTCCCGAAGTTATTTCTCTCTGAAGTGATGGAGATGATGCCAAGTGTCTATGCAATCAATGACTAAGGTTTTAGCTTCTTACCTCTTTGGCGCTTCGGATGACTTCCATTCGACGCTCTGCCTTCCCCTTGCTTCCTTCTCCAAAGTCTGCGATATGTTGACACATGTCTTCCTCAGATTGACGGTCACAATTTACTTCAGTTATTCAGGCTTCAAGAGTTTTGATTTCACAACTCTTGATTTCCTCCAGAATGCTTTCCTCCCAGAGTGCACAGATTCCTTCCACGTGTCCTTCTTGGATTTATTGGTTCAAATCTGTTCCCTCTCTTTCCTCTGGAACTTTGGGCGAATTTTGGTCAACAACTTCTCCTCGCCACTCTTCTGGAGTATCCAACTTCTTTATCTCCATATCTGTCAACATGTGTCCATTGAAACTCAATGGTCACGATGAACTCCGGCTCTTCAACTTCGGGAGTTCTTTCTTCCTCCTTACGACTTTCCTCTGGAGTACCTTTCCTCTGAAGTATCAGATCTATTGGCACATGTCCTCTGAGACGAACGACCTAGATCTGTTTTGGCACTTTGGAACTTTGGCAGTTCACGCTTCACGGCACAACTTGCCAATCTTACCCTTCGAAGTGCTTCTCTTTCGAAGTAGCTAATATTCCGCCATGCGTCCTCTTGATCTGACGGTCAGGATTCGCTCCGCTCTTCGGGCTTCGATGATTTTTGATGTTGCGCTACCCTTTCCTCCTAGATATCTTCTTCCCTGAAATGAACGATGCGCTGACACATATCCTCCTTTGGATCTGTGGTCCATATGGATTCAGGTTTTCGTAACTTCGGACTTAGGAATTTATTCAACATAAATCATGTTATGTGCACTCCTTGCACTTTGTAGTCCTGATCTCTTCGACACTTAGTCAATTTTAGATCTTATGTACTCCTTGCACCCCTCGGACTAAAGTTCCTGTGATCTCTCCTAAGATTCTCTGAGCCAATTCTAGACTCTGTCAATGCACACCTTGCAGACAATATGCACTCCTTGCATTCGATCTCTCGGAAGAGAAACAATTGAAATTCAATCAACACTTCATAAGTCCATATACTCAACTATGAACAACATACATAAGTAAAATGAAATAAACACACAGAAGACATATCATTCATTCAAATACACACTGAAATGAACATTGTCCCAGCATTTGGATCAATTTATGTCTGTTCTATTCATTCATGAAGTATTTACACAAACAACACAGTTCTTCACTGTCTTCAGACTCTCTATGTCTAACTACTACTTCTAACCTCTAACCTCTATCTTCCCATTCTATCATGTCTCACAATACAATACAAAAAACCTATCTAAGGAGTGGCTTCTCAAGCTCCTCTCCGTCCTATCTGAATTATATCCCATCGTTGTTCTAGCAGTTACCTACTTAGTCCTATTACAATAAATATGAGCTATTATCAGATAAGAGTTGACACTCTACATATGTAACACCTTACAGTCGTATAAGATTTTATAACATCCTGTCATTCTCAGGCGGTGACCCGATTTTACAAACAAAGCATTTAAAAACGATAATTCCAAAATATCTCAACAACTCGCTTTGCTTTTGTTAAATGTTGATTTGAAATTATTGTACGTCGAGGTGTCGAATTCTGCCTCCTCTCTCGGTCTCTTTGACTTTGATGGCAATGCTCCTGCATCACCTAGGTTGTCTAATTGTTTAATTTCAATGATGTTATATGCAACAAAATTTTTCTACATGTGTGTGTATAGCAGTGTATCAATGACTATGTGAGGGTGGTGTCCCAAACAATACTCAAATGTAGCTATTAGAATAAAAACCAAATATTTACTACAAGAGATTACTCAGATTAACCACCAAGGGCAGTGATTGCATTTTATTATGCATGTTTTAGCACATTTAGCATAATGAACAAAGAATGGAGTATTGTTGTGAACTATGCACTCTTATAAAATGAAATCCACTACAATAGACACAAGAATCAATCAAAATGATCACAAAAAATTTACCTTTGAAACCCAAAATAGTAAAACCAGCTTCGGACAGTCTTAGGTTACAATGTAGTTCATGGCTCTATGGCCCTTCAACAATTTACACAACTAGGATCTTGTGCATCCTCACTTCTTGGTTAACAAAAACATCTTTGTGAGTGAAACTACAAGAAGATAGAGGTAGAGATGGGGGGTAATGGGAAGGCCAAAAGACTTGGACTCTCATTTCCTATTCCTTGCTCTCTTCTCTCCTATTTTCATTTTTCTTTCTCATTTAATTTTTTATTTATTTTTTCGTTTTCATTTTCTTTTGTTTACTTTTTAAATCTCACATTGTCTTTTTATTTTTCTTAGTCCTTCATTAATTGTCGAAATACCTTTCTGTATTGATCTTTACAAACCATTTGTCTTTGTTCAGATCCATTTTGGAAGACACCTATATGGGAGCCAAGAAATGAAATGGAATAATAATATCACACAAATCATCCCCCAAATTTCTTTAGAGTTGAGGAAAAAAGTTCTTGAGGAGAAACTAGGTGTTGAGATTAAGGCTCACTACAATTGCTCAAGTGAGTGAGAAGCACTAATGATCCTTTTCAATCCACATTTTGTATCTCATAAAGAACAATAAAATCACTTAGGTTATGTGTCTTCAAATAAGAATGAGCATAAATGCAAATCAAATGAAGAAAGGAGTCATAACCAATTGACTTTTCTCTGAGGATTTGCTAGATACCAATGACAATTAATTGATTTATTGTTAACGGGTAACTTGGTTTAGTAGAAATGTTCATTTGCTAGATACCAATAACAATTAATTGATTTATTGTTAATGGGTAACTTGGTTTAGTAGAAATGTTCATGATACAAACCAACAATATATAGTTTGGAATGGGTAGTTATTTATGTTAATTGTTCATTGATTAAATATATACTACATGTATATAGTTTGGAATGGGTAGTTATTTATGTTAATTGTCCATTGATGGCAAATCTTCATGTTAGTGAAAGTATTTCCTTCATGCTTACAATGTGGAACTTGTCCTTGTGAAGTACATTACTAATGGTGCTTACTTTGTCACTCACAAACAAGTGTTATTTTATAGTACCAACATAAACTGTGTATTTGGTTTGATATGGATTCCCTAAATATGCCATACTCAATTCAAGACCCTTACTGTGTATTTTATTTGAATTGGGTTCCCTGAATATGCCATACTCAATTCAAGACCCTTAATTTTGGGGATATGTTCAACTTATTAACTATTTAAGCCATGTGCGTCTTCTGTGGTGTATAAGACAATCTCACATGATATCAATTGTGATATGGTGGTTTGTGAAAATGTGGTTTACAAGGTATGGCCAGTTTTAAAAGTTTGTTTGGTTACATTGAAAGTTTTTCTGAATTCATATAATATTTTTTTATTATCAATAATATTAAATTGATATATTATGTATTTTTTTTAATTTTTTTTAAATAAAAGGATTTATATATTATTAACAGTGTTTGTCATTATATTGTTTATAGTTTGGCATTTGTCCTATTATGGAAGGGAAACCGAGATAGGTGGCTTTCAAAAAAATTGTAATTGTTTGACGTGTTACAGTGTAAACAAAATTAGTCATCATGACCGACTAGCATACATCGTAAGGCAGGGATTCTGACAATCTTTGCAAAAGTGACAAAACCAGAAAGAAAACAAAAACCTGGAGGAGCTAATCCATATGCGAACTCGGACTGCCATGAATGTTGTAAGCTAGGATGAACTGTTGGCCACAAGTCGAGCATCATTTTTTAGTTGGAGCGTCTGTCATGACGTCGAACAGGAGGTCCATTCACTGATTGTGCATTTGGTCATCAAGCTTCTGTCGCATCTAAAAAATGAGTTGAATATGTTTATCCGAGAGTTGAAGAGGGGAGAGCAGAGGCTGCTCCTCCTCCAAATCTGCATCCATAACCATCGGATGGTTCTTCTCCTGCTAGCTAGGAGGAATTTCTTCCTCCACAATACATCCACCATTGCCAAAACTGTGAACCTGTGTGTGGACTCTGAGAGGGGTGATTTCAGGATGGAAACTCAGCGAAGGAGTATGCTCCTTAGGAGGGGGGTTTTTCTCTTCAACTAGGCAACTGTCGAAGTCCATTGAAGAATTGGAAGGGGGTGGTGAGGGTTGTTGAGGTGGTTCCTGCCAGTTTTGGCTTGGATCGGGAGTGCTTGTGGTAATTAGAGCAAGCTAAGAGGGGTCGAGCCTGTTGCGTCTAGATAGGGCGCTGTAATACAACAATCCCCTTCTAGATTTCCCCCTTTCTCTTGGCATGGCATAGGGATTATGGTTGGGACTGTGAAGGATGACCAGCAGAAGAGTAGTGGCTGGTGGCCAGAGGTGTGAGAGCATGAAAGAGCCAAGGAGCAAAAGAGTTTGCAGAAATGGTAGAATGGAAAAGCACTTAGGGGCGCTAGCCTTCATAATGCCTTGCGAATTGACAGGGAGGGTCGCCATGAAAGCGGAGGTGACAACTCTCCTAGGCTTGGTACCTATCTTTGTACGCCCAGCCTGGTTCGCGCGAGGGTCCATTAAACCTACAAAGATATCCCAACGCACTACCATAACTCTAGGCTTAGTGGGGGTCATTCAAATGGAATGGGAGGGATGGTGGCGATCGAGGTTAATAACACCCATTACTGCCAAATATCACTTATCGTCTGTTAAAAGCCACCTGTCACCCCATCCAAGAATGTATTTTTTTTAATTATTATAATGATATGTTTTTANAACTCCAGGCTTAGTGGGGGTCATTCAAATGGAATGGGAGGGATGGTGGCGATCGAGGTTAATAACACCCATTACTGCCAAATATCACTTATCGTCTGCTAAAAGCCACCTGTCACCCCATCCAAGAATGTATTTTTTTTAATTATTATAATGATATGTTTTTATAAATTATTGTAATAGTAATAATGTTTAGAATGAGATTTTATTTTAAATTAATATTTCTATAATTTTATTATATATATTTTTAATTATATAAAATAAAAAATTATATATTTTAAATATATTTAAAAATTCAAATTTTAATACTAAAAATTTATTAATATATTTAAAATTAATACTCACATATTTAAATATGATCAACTTTAAATTTTAAAGTTATTTTAAAATTATCAACCCATAAAACCACCAACATATCTTTTTTTTAATTAACACAGATGATAAAACAATTTATTAATTATCTTCAAACTACAAGGATATAAAAAATATATTAATGGACTTAATTTAATGTTAACTAAAAATCTACTTATAATATTTAAACATTTAAAAATTACTAACATAAATATAGAATTATACAAACTTATAAATAACATAGATATATAATTATACAAACTTATAAATAACATTATTCTCATTTTAAAAAAGGAAAACTTATATTGAATAAATAATGTTTTAGTGAATGGCTTTTCAATCTTACGTTTCACGTAACATGTTTACAACTCTATTGTTTATATAGATTTCACAACTTTTATTTTATATAGATTTTATCACTTTTATTTTATATATATATATATATATATATATATATATATATATATATATATATATAATTTAGTTGATGTGCATAACTTTATATGTTTTTTAATTATTCTTAAGATAAAATCCCACGTCTGATAAAATATAATTTAGTTGATGTGCATAACTTTATATGGTTTTTAATTATTGTGAAGATAAAATCCCACCTCTGAAAAAATATATATGATGTTGTTACTTCTCAGATAGGTAAAGTATATAATTGGTTAATCACGTCAGAACCAACTGAGAGTCATTGTCAATTTCATTCAAACCATTATGAAAACAATACTTTTAATAATCAAATTACTAGCTATGTACATCTTATGTGACACTATTATTGTTTATTTTTAGTGACCATGTTGGAAACCAGTTACTCATACTTACTGAAAATCACAGTCCTAATTGCTAATAACTGGGTGAGGTATTAAATTTATATTTTCTTTATATTTTAATGATTAATTTTAATTTATTTTTTATCATATAAATGTTTTTGGTATTTTAATGATTAAATAAAATATATATATATATATATTATATGATTATTTAATTATTAAAAAATAAAAATAAAATTACAATAATATAAAGATTGGATTTGATGATATAAATGTTTTTGGTATTTTAATGATTAAATAAAAAAATAATTATATTATATGATTATTTAATTATTAAAAAATAAAAATAAAATTACAATAATATAAAGATTGGATTTGATGATTAAAGATATGTGTTTAAAGTTATAACCATAATTTAATCTAAATGTTTCTAGCCATCACTCATTATTTTTTGTGTAGAAAACTCCAAAAACCCTGTTAACCCATAACATCATCCCTTAGTGAAGTAACACAATGCCATTCTCAAACTCTTTACTAATAATTAGAGGCAGGCTACCATGACAACCTCTATACTAAAAATATTGTCAAAATTGTGTATTTATTTTCTATATTTTTTATTTTTAATGTAAAAGCATTATTCTAATAATGAAAAGTATTTAAAAAAATTATAAAACATTATTTTGAAAATGAAAAGTATTTAAAAAAATTATACCGAGAAATGAAAAATATTGTCAATTTTTTTTTTTTTTCTATATTTTCAATTTGTAATGTAAAAGAAATTATTCCAAAAATAAAAAGTATTTAAAAAAATTAGAGCGAGGACTGAGCTAAGTTTAGGAAAAATTGAGATTTTAATTAAAGTTGATGCAATTGCTGTTTTCCCCGTCACGAAGGGAAAATAGAAATTCAATCTTTGACTGACATGGAAAGGTAATTTATCCACTTTGGAGAAGTGTTTCCCCTACACTCCTTGGTCCTCTTTTTACTTTTACCTTCCGTCATCTTTTTACTTTTACCCTTTGGCTGGGAGTCATTTTGCAGCAATATTCTCAGTGGGAAGCACTCCGTCCTATTTTTACTTTTACCCTTTTGCTGAGAGTCATTTTACAGCAATATTCTCACTGGGAGGCACCAATCAATAATAATCAAGAGACAATTACCTATAGAAACAAACATTCAACTCTCTGCAAGTGTTAGACAGAACTTCATTAATAAATGAATGAACGGATTTAGTCGAGTACTTCGCTTTCGGCCACTTTTCTTCATATATCAGGTCCCACATACTCTTCCCCAGCATCTTCAAGGCTTCGTCTCTTACATCGCATTGCACAGTTTGTTCTGTCAGTATTTGCAGATCAGTTTTTTCTACCGTTCTGCTAGTTATTTCGAAGTAATAGCTGCTGTTCAGCGAGTAATATAGCTGCCTAAAAAGTCCATGGCTTTGTCCCAAGAAGAGTCTGTGATAGACAGGACACTCTCAGTGTAGAACTTGCACAAAAGTCTGTGAGTAGTACTCTCACTGGCAATCTACTGCAATGCATGCCAATTTTATTATTGTGAAGTGTTTATTATGGTTTCTTGTTTATATTATACTTTTCTTCTTTAATTTATCACTGTTTAGCTAAACGCATGGATCTTGGACATTTGGATATATAAACATGCCATGTGTTGCAGCCTGCAGAGATACTTCTTACCGGGATCTGATCAAAAGAATGAATTTTGGGTGTTAAGAATTAGCACGCTTGAGTTTCTCTTCATTTCATAAGTCTGAAAATTATACAGACAGACAGGGCTGTCCAGATAGATATAAGATGGCAGTAGCTGCAGTGTTATCCCAGGCATTTGTGTTGTTAAATCTATTTATTTTCAGAGTTGCAGATGCCCAACTCCCTGGAACATGGGAATTGCTAGCGGAGAATGGAGGGATTGCATCAATGCACACTGCAGTGACCCATTATGGAACAGTGGTGTTGCTGGACAGGACAGACATTGGAGAAAGCAGGATCAATTTACCACCAGGGAATTGCAGGGACAATTCTAATGACCAAGCCCTGCAGCACGATTGTAGTGCACATTCTGTGCTCTTCAACCCTGCCACCAATGAGATTCGGCCATTGAAGATAATTACAGACACATGGTGCTCTTCTGGCCAGGTTCTCCCTGATGGAACTTTGCTGCAGACAGGAGGGGCCATGGATGGCAACAAGAAGTTCAGGAAATTTGCCCCTTGTCCTGCTGAGGAGCTCTGTGACTGGACTGAGCTGGAGGATCAGGAGCTGAAACAAGGACGTTGGTATTCAACTAACCAAATTCTTCCTGATGGGAGAGTTATTATTGTTGGAGGAAAAGATTCTCACAGTGTTGAGTATTACCCCCCAAGTCCCATAGACCCCATTGCCATGCCATTTCTAGCCCAATCCGGAGATGACCAATTGGACAATCTGTATCCTTATGTTCATTTGCTACCCAATGACCATCTATTCATTTTTGCGAACACTGAGTCAGTTCTCTATGATTATAAGACCAACACTGTCCTAAAACAATACCCTGCATTGGAGGGTGGTCCTAGAAATTACCCCTCCGCCGGATCATCTGTGATGTTGCCCTTGACACCAGAGGATGGTTATGCAAAGGGGGAGATTGTTATATGTGGGGGCGCAAGATATGGTGCTTTCCTTGAAAGGGTTCCTCTTTCGGCCAATGGCAGTTGTGGAAGAATGGTGGCAACAGATAATGCACCTTCATGGGCTGTTGAGGACATGCCATTTGTGAGGATTATGGGAGACATGGTCATGCTTCCCACAGGGGATGTTATGATTCTAAATGGTGCACAGGCTGGTTCGCAGGGTTTCGGTTTAGCATCCAGCCCATGTCTGAATCCAGTTCTGTATCAACCCTCTGCAGCTCCTGGCTTGAGGTTCATGACTTTGAATCCTACTACAATACCGCGAATGTATCATTCCACAGCAGTTTTGCTTCCAGATGGTAGGATACTGGTTGCAGGCAGTAATCCTAATTATAATTATAATTTTACTGCAACATTTCCCACAGAACTCAGAATTGAAGCCTTTTCGCCCGAGTATCTCAGGTCGAATAGGGCTAATCTGCGTCCTAGAATTATCAAATCTCCAGATGTTGTTTCCTATGGATCCAGCTTCAGCGTTCAGGTCTCTGTTGAGCTTTCTGTTGTGGGAATTATTGAGGTAAATATGGCAAGTACTCCTTTTTCAACACATTCATTTTCTCAGGGTCAGAGGTTGATTAAGTTGGAGGTTTCATCTGCTATTCCTGCTGGCCTTGGTGCATCGACATATACTATAACTGCAACTGCTCCTCCCAGTGCAATTGTTGCTCCTCCAAGTTACTACATGGTCTTCGCCGTGAATGAAGGTGTTCCTAGCATTGCTGCTTGGATTCAGCTGGTAAATAACCAGTAACATGATTCAAATAAATCATCGGCATCAGCATCTTCATCTTCTGTTGCCAGTGCTCAGATTCAGCCATTGTCGTCTACATTTCATACCGTATATCTTCATCAGCATTTCTCAATAATGTATTGCTCTTGATGATTGACTAGAATAAATGGGTTTAATCAAATTCGTATCTAGTCAATAATTTATCAGCAATAGGGTTTAACAGTAACACCCTGTTATTGTAAGCTGAGAAGGTCTGATCTTCAAAGGAATTTGAAGGATATAATTTACTATAAATATAGAAGTTTAATCTTACATCTTCATTCCTCTGTACGCAAACATTTCCCTTCAGTTTTCTATGGTACTTAACTATGAATTATGTCTGGCTATCATATTAACTTTAGACATCCTTAGGTTTTCAAGTTACATTATTGGGAATGTTTCAAGCAATCAAGCTGGATAATGTAATTCTTTAGAAATGAAGAGTAACAGGAGTTAGGCCTGGCCAATTCCAGAAAGGATCTCTATCAAATAGTGAGTTTTTGTTCAGAGAAAAATTCCAAAATTTCTCTTGAATTATAATATATATATATATATATATATATATAATTTCAAATTTATGCAGCGCTAAAAATAAAAATAATAAAAATTTATTCAGCACTAAAAATTCAAGTTACAAACTTTTTAGTCTCTAATAAATCCAGAACCAGGACTTACATAAACTTATCGTCATGTATATATATATGGTCTTTTTTAAATGTAAATAATAACATCAAAAAAACACGGAAATAAGGAACATAGCACCTAGCTTGGCTTCTCTCTGTAATTATACTTGTTCCTCATGCACTGGGTTTTCAGAATGCCATTGAATGCAATTATACTTGTTACTCATGCACTGGGTTTTGAGAATATTATTGAATTCAGTACTAGGTGGATTTTTTTTTACAGTAAAGGAATTGGGTTTTGAGAATGCTATTGAATGCAATTATACTTCTTACTCATACACTGGGTTTTGAGAATGCTACTGAATTCAGAACAAGGTGGATTTTCTTTTTGGACTGTAAAGAGATGTTGCCATAATATTTGCCTTGTTGTTTGTGATGTTAGTGGTTCCCATTCATTTCGATAATGGAATGATGGTTAGTTAGCTATTAATGAGTCTGTTAACAAGTATGAAGTAGATCAGCTAGTAAAGGCTTTACAGTTTAGTTTGTTGTCATTTTAATTACGGTTGGAAGATTGACCACCAAGGAAACTATTTAAGATGTATGAAAAATGTCTAGATTCCAGAGTTAACTAGATTAAAATAAAATTATAAATAACTCATGGACTGTAACAAATGCTTAGGAAACAATGAACACAAAATAAAACCATAACCATACCATCTTTAGTTAAAAAATAACGAAATTCATACTTCCTAACTGTCAAATTTAGATAAAAATAACGAAATTCATACTTCCTAACTGTCAAATTTAGATAAAGGCCCAGTAAAATATGAAAATGCATTAGAGTTAAAGTCCAAATTCCATGGTAGGCCCAGGATGGAATGAGCACCAACAAGAAAGTCGCTAGCATAGCTAGAAAACAAAGACACTTTATGCTTATATGTTAAGTAAAGAATCACCATCATTTACATCCTGCTCGGAGACTGACTTGACAATATTTCTTTGAAATCAATCAGATTCATTTTTACATCCTGCTTGGATACTAACTTGACCATATTTTCCTTGAAATGAATCAGATTCATTTTTACATCACGCTTGGATGCTAACTTGACAATATTTTTCATGGAATGGATCAGATTCATTTTTATATTAATAATATAACGAAATAAGGTTAGAAGAATTGAGACAAGGAGGCTCCCAGAGGACTTGTGGAATAAAACTTCAAGTGAGTGGCTGAACAATTATCAAATTTAATCACCCCATATAATTGTTAGCGAAGTGGGTGTTTATAAGAAAAGTGCCAAAAGCAATATCCATACAATAAACTTAGGTGATACTAAAACTGAAGCCATCTAATTAAATGTCAAGGCAAACAAAGGGGCACTCTCTGCAATCAGCAAATATGTTGGTGTGAAGTTACAGTGTGTTAAGCCATCTAATGAAATGTCAAGGAAAACAAGGGGGCACTCTCTGCAATCAGCAAATATGTTGGTGTGAAGTTACAGTGTGTTAAAGACTTCAAGGGGTTAGCAGCACAGAGGCCTTTAAAAAAATGCGCCGTGCTCAAGGAAAACAATAGGACACTCTCTGCAACCAGCAAATATATTGGTGTGAAGTTACAGTGTGTTAACTTACTTAAAGGGGGCCAGCAGCACAGAGGCTCTTAAAAGAAAATTGCACTGTGCACCTAATTACTAATTAATGTCAGTACATTATATACTTATTGAAAAAAAAGAGATTAGGAAAAGAGTCCCAAAGTCAAAAACTAAAACTAAGACATGTAAATTATCAATCTCAAAAACTAAGATATGTAAACTATCAATATTCTGAAATGGTCAACATAGAAAGCACATTGATTTTTATGTGCTAGGAAAGAATTGAGTCCAAAGAGCTAAGCTCACATTATATAAAAGCTTATTAAGAAACTTACAATAATCCCCAACCTTCCTACAATCCAAAAGGATCTCATTCCGGAGAATGTGCTAGAAGTCAATAAACTCGACATCAAGGTATAGCCTATAGGTGTGAATGACCAAGGATAATCATTCTCCAAGTCAAAAGCTTGAAGAGATAGGGGCAGACTTGTTAGTTAACTGAAAATGCTAGAGCGTTGAGAAGAGGAAGAGCAGTTTCCTCAGCTTGGAAAAATGCAAATTTAAAGCAGACTTTTTACTGGTCAATATATTTACCATATGTTATGGTTAAACTCTTGTCCAAAATGCACAAACCAATTTGATAGGAAGTGTTTCTTTCACTGTCAAAAGCTTCTTAAAATGTTATTTATCACTTTCAAGAATTACAATAATTTAAATAATAAACAAATAATAAACAAGTTAAAATTTAACTTGTTCATTTACTTCAAAATTCATTTCATGGATCGGTTTTAGATGAAAATATATTTCAAAAGTGAAAAAATGATCATGAAAATAAAATAAAGTTAAAACATATGTTCAAAAGTGAAAAAAATAAATAAAACTCAAATAAATTCAATTCTTATTACTTAGAATTTATTATTTTTAGGAACTCAATTTCAACCATTTTCTTGACTACTGAAAAAACATACATAAAATATGAAGTCTTTGTATTATATTTTTAAACCAAAACATATTTTAAAAAAATCACCAACCTGACATGATACTTAAAATTAAAAAACACAGATCATATGAATAGTAAACTAGCAAAGGTACACCTTTTTAATTGAGAAGAAATATTAAAATTACACACTATATTATATTATAGGGCATTAACTTTTAACTGTGACCATACACTTCACACAGTAAAGATGTCAGTAAGAATTTCTAATGGGAGAAGACTTAGGGCAATCAGGAGTGATGTATCCTAAATGGAAATTCAATTAACTGGGCATGAACCATATGTATAAAAGCTTTTCTGTTGTCACATATCAAAACATCATTAGGGCATGGGCATGAAATCATAATGGTAATAGTAAGGCCTGGGCATGAAATTATAATGGTTGTAATTTGGAAATTGCAATGGGTCTGTTGTTTTTACCATTTATATTACTTGTTTAATTTATAAAAACTTATGGGTTGAAATTTATAGTTTATCGAATTGATTTAAACTTATTTGTTGTTAATGCACAGTGATTAAGCTCAAGTGATAAGATGATGCATTTAATATAGTTCTCACAGTTTGCCTAACTAACTAATGTGGATATTGATGTGTTAAATAAGATTGTCAAATACATTTTTAATATTACAACTCATCTTTTTATGAAGATGCTTTGGCTACCTAATTGAATCTCATAAAAACACAAATCTTAACTTCAGTTTAACTATAAAGTGACTTTTCTGTCCAAAATGTGTTAAAGAAGGTTGAAAAGGTATGACAAACAGGTGGATCCCATTCCAGTATCATGGCACAGATTCAATGCATGATACCATTTCAATTCAGCTGTATGGTTTATTTTCTATTTATGTAGAGTTTAAGATATATTAAAATAAAAAAATTTATCAACCCACCAAAACTTTGATCATAGATGCTCATGTACGTTCGTTTTTTAGAATGACGAGACCTTCAGTTTCAATCAAATCAATGTTTAATTTCGTTTCCAAATTTGGCAACCTTCAATCAAATCAATGTTTAATTTAAGATCCAAATTTCGCTACCCTGAAGAGTGCATTAGTGAGCTATAGCTGCCCATCCCCACTAAATTGAAAACACTAAAAACGACCTTATCGACTCTAAGGTATCCAATGGAGATTGTTACACATGCCCAAGTCTGCAAGGTACATTTGACATTGATGGCTGCCTATCTGGCCACCACTGCACTGAAATAGTCAAAGCAACATTATCAACAAATGGGAAAATTAAGTATTATTTAGTAAGTTAACTATTAGCTTACTGATCCATGCATCTTGTTTTTTGGATACATAATATTTATCATCTAATGAATATGATGTATTATCCAGTGAATCAATCATTGGTTTATTACATGGTGCTTAATATTTCTCATCCATAATATATATACAGTCAAATATTGTTAAAAAATTTATTGTTTGATATTTCTCATCGACAATATACATGTACCCAATGAAGATTGTCAAAAAATCTGTATTGTCATTACAAAAGAAAAACTCAAAATGTACATCCATCAGTTCAAGGAATCTGTATTGTCATTACAAAAGAAAAACTCAAAATGTACATCCATCAGTTCAATCCACCAATATTAGGGTTGCTTGCATATAATTGATAGCATTCTTCCAAAAAAATCTTGGGCATATTCAATCCCAGTAATCTGACATAGGACATAATTTGAATGCATGATGGAAGCTTCGTTGTGAGTATGGAACAATCCCCAGTTGGCCTGACATTTCAGAGATTTTAAGTTACGTATTGTTGTGATATTGTGTGAATGTATGTGGCTTTGTCAATTCTCCACTATCGACAATGTAATCTATAATGATCTCCATGTTCTTTTCTGTCACAAGGCCCATATACTTCTCTATAGTTACAATTATGACTTTTTTTACAAGTCCTGACAGGTGCCAGTAGTCGATTGTATTCACCAGACGAAGTTTCCATATACTTCTACTATGTAGTTACAATCGATGACTTTTTTTCTCGTCCTAACAGGTGACAGTACTCGATGGTCTTCCCCAAATTTCGTAATTCAATAAGTAATTTGCTTTGAATTATATTCCCAAATTCGAGCATTTCAGTTGATGCAGGAATAAAGGGAAGGGAAACCAATATCAAATTTACTTCATAAGTCACAGGTACAGTACAGATGTCATCGGTATATTACATTACAGTGGTAAGATGTGCACACACTCTTCCAGTGTGAAGATATGTCAAAAGTTTGAGCCTTATGTCCTTGGGGTGGCGATTTAACACTTCATATTATTATATTATTCACGAAGTGAAAAAGTATCCAGTAAGTTTCCTGCTGAAAATTTTCAATGAAAATAAAAAAATATCATCACCATTCAAATGTCAGTGGATACTCATCTCAATGAAAATGACTGACAAACTTTATCTATGAAGAAACAAGAAAATCATTTATGGCTGAAGTACCCTATATATTCAGAGGGGTGAAAGTAGAACGGTTAACATGAAATGCAACAAACGTAGAACAGAAGATAAGGGAGATACAACTCCAATATGACGAAAGTACGGCTGAAATATATTCGAAAAGAGGCCATCTAAATTGGTTTTTATTATTGAAGTACATGGTCGTAGTTAAATTTGCTTTCATTCTTACTGGTGGCTCCAGCTTTTACGAAAGTAGTCTTGATATTGTTCTGGTTAAAGTTCAATTTTTTTAAATGTTTGTGCTGTTTTATTTGGAAGTGTACGTTATAAGTGTTTTGGGTCGAATAATATTTACAACTTTTTAATGAAAAAGGATTTTGAATTGATAGTTACACTGTCAACCGAGTGGAATAGATTAATATTTTATTTTGGGGAGGAGTGAGTTTTAGTTTCACTTATTTTTTTTAAAGTAAAAAATAAATTAACTAAAAAAATTGAGTTTGGTCCTTTATTAATAAAGATAAACATGTTAACTGCATTATAATAAGAGATAAATTAAAAGCTATGAAAATATTTGTCTTTGTTAATATAAAGTTGTTTTTAAAAAAAAATAGACATTCTACTAGTAGTAAAATGAAACTTAAGTGATTGTATACAAATATTATAGTCCCAAAAACTTCTCAAGAAAAAATAAATTAACTAAAAAATTGAGTTTGGCCACTTATTAACTCACTCCTCATCTAAACAGAGATAAACATGTCAATTGTTTTACGATAAAAGATACACTAAAAACTATGAAAATATTTATCTTTATTAATATAAAGTTGTCTTTTTTTCAAAGAAAAATAGACATTTCTATTCATGATAAATTGGATCTTACCTAATTGTATACAAATATTATGATTTCAAAAACCTCTCAGAAAGAAAAAAAGAAAAACATAAAAAAAAAATTATATATATATATACTTCAGCATATGTAGCTGGCCTCTAACCTTATCTTTAAAAGTTCAAAATGAAAGGTTAAGGATCAATGAAGAAAATAATCTTTGATCTTTTTTTTTTATCTTTCAATTTTTTAGCTTCAATCCACCCCATGGAAATGATTCCACAAGGACTAACTATAAATCAGAATTTAATTTTTAAAGATTTGTAAGAAGTGTCAACTTCATTTCTCTTGATAGGACTTCAATTAGAGCTATTATTGTACTGCCTCCCAGGCAGTATACATAGTGATGAGTTCACTTTGACTACTCTATTAATTTGGGTTGACTTTAAAAATTTTGTTAAAAACTTAATGTGTAACATAACAAACTCAAAATTTTATTTTTTAAT
>JZKD02S1674100.1:430117-469432 GCA_000966675.3 Picea glauca | reverse complement strand
CCCATTTCCTGGGCTGATGCATCACATGCATCCTTAACATATCTTCTAATATCTAATTTACTCTTTCTGTCTGTCCATCGGTTTGAGGGTGATAGGCGGTACTAAACAACAATTTAGTCTCTAATCCCGTCATCAGTGATTCCCAGAATTTGGAAGTGAATTTTGTGTCTCTGTTAGATATTATCTCTTTCGGCATACCGTGCAGTCTGAATACCTCTTTCATGAATATCTGGGCGATATTTATCGCCTTACATGTTGATTTGACGGGGATGAAATGAGCGGACTTGCTCAGTTTATCCACCACTACCATAATGGCGTCATTCTGTTTGGTTGAAGTTGGTAATCTAGTGATAAAATCTATGGAGATGGTTTCCCATTTCCATTCTGGGATGGGTAAAGGGTGTAATAGTCCTGCTGGGTGTCGATGTTCTGCTTTAACCTGTTGGCATTCTATGCATTGGGCCAAATATTTGGCTATGTCCTTCTTCAATCCCGGCCAATAAAATTGCTTTCGGGTGGCAGTAATCATTTTCTGGTATCCTGGGTGACCAGTGTAGGATCTTTTATGTAGTTCATCCATGATGAACCTCTTCAAGTCGTCACAATTGGAAATGTACAGTCTATCTCTTTAGGTGAGTAGACCTCCTTTGGTCATCTGATAGCCTTCGTATTTTTCTCCAGTGGGTTCTTGCTGTAGGTACAAGGTCACCTTTCGGAGGAAGGGATCTGTTTCTTGTGCCTCTTTGACTCTGTTCTTGACATCTGTCTCGTAGGTACTCACCGCTGCCAGGTGAATTGTTCTCACGCTTCTGCTAAGGGCATCGGCCACCCTATTCTCCTTCCCTTTGATGTGTTTGATTTCATAATCAAATTCTCTAAGGAGGGCCATCCATCTAGCTTGTCTAGCATTAATCTTGGGTTGATCAAACAAATACCGTAATCCACAGCGATCTGTCATAAGCACAAATTTCCTTCCCAGGAGGTAATGCCTCCACATTTTTAAGGCATGCACTATGACAGCCAATTCTAGATCATGAGTCACATAGTTGACCTCATGTTCATTCAATTTTCGGGATTCATAGCAGATCACCTTTCCTTCCTGCATAAGGAATCCTCCGAGCCCTTCTTTATAGGCATTTGTGCACACAAGGAAGTCAGCTTCTGGGTCAACGATTTTTAACACAGGTGCATGGGTTAGTAAATGTTTCAAGGTTTGAAATCTTTCTTCGCATTGTTGTGTCCACAAAAATTTTGTTCCCTTCTTCTGGAGGGTAGTGATTGGACAACCAATCTTGGAGAAATCTCTTATAAATCTCCTATAGTATCCCGCCAATCCCATAAAGGATCTAATGTCTGAGACATCCTTTAGGGTAGGCCATTCCATGATAGACCTGATCTTGTCAGGGTCTACTGCTACCCCTTCCTTGGACAAAACATGTCCCAAGTAATGTATTTGCTTCTAAAATAAGTCACACTTGCTGAATTTAGCATAGAGTTGATGCTCTCTTAGCACTTGCAGCACAAGTCTAAGATGCTCTTCATGTTCTTCTCTATGATAGAGTAGATTAAAATGTCATCAATAAAGACTAGTACAAATTTATCTAAAAATTTACTGAGTACATTGTTCATTAAGCACATGAAAGTGGCAGGGGCATTGGTTAACCCAAATGGCACTACCACAAACTCATAGTGACCATACCGTGTCCGGAAAGTGATTTTATGGATATCTTCACCCTTAATTCGGCTTGATGGTATCCCGACCACAAGTCAATCTTTGAGAAAATATACGCACCTCCCAACTGATCGAATAGATCATCGATCCTGGGCAATGGGTACTTGTTCTTTATGGTTACTTTATTAAGTTGTCGGTAATCTATACACAGTCTAAGGGTGCCATCCTTATTTTTCACAAACAGGATTGGTGCTCCCCATGGGGACACGCTGGGTCGAATATAACCCTTGTCCATCATTTCTTTTAATTGCAATTTGATTTCAACTAACTCAGGTGTGCTCATCCGGTAGGGTGTTCTAGACACCGACACCGCTCCTGGTGTGAGTTCTATCGAGAAGTCAATGTCTCTTCTCGGAGGTAGACCCGGTACCTCTTCCGAAAATACATCTCTGTACTCTCTTAGGATAGGGTGATCATCGGGGCTTGGTTTAGCGCCTTCGATTATTTTCAGTACCTGTATTGCATATAGGGGATATCCCTTTCGGCAATACTTTCTCATTTGCAGGGCTGATATTTGTCTCACCGAGACCGACTTTTGGATCCCTTGGAGGGTTATCCTTTGTCCTTATTTGTTCACACACTCTAAGGTTTTATGGTAACAGTCCAATTTGACTTGATGGGCGGCCATCCAGTCCATACCAATCAACAGGTCGTATGACCCCAGGGGTAATACATTAAGGGTTTCCTGGGTGGGGAATTTACCCAGCATTAACTGGCAGGCTGGTATGGCCTCTACCACCTTTCTTTTCGTGCCAGTGGCTAACTGTACTAACCATGGCTTAGTTTGTTTTCGTGGCTGTAGCTTACACTTATCAACAACTTTAGGGGATATATAGCTCAAATTTGAACCAGAGTCAATAAAAACAAACATCAGATGGTTGAAAATCATACCTTCTATTTCCACCACTGAAGCTTGGTGGTCAGCTTGGTTATTATCCAAGGCTGCATAGATTTGCGGCACACTCCTCGCCACATCATTGACCGTGGTAGCTTATTGCATGTTATAAATTTTCTGACTGTTCTGTTGTCAGTGTGGACAGTCTCTCAGGAGATTCTCTTCTCCGCAACCCCAGCATTTCAGAGGTTCTTTCTGTGGGTTATTAGTCTTTACTGGTATAGGTCCAGAAGTTTTATTTCCGTTCACCGAGGGAAAGTTCTGTTGGAGTACACTTCGGGTTGGAAAGTTCATTCTGTGGTTCTTCTTGTAATTTCTCAATCCTGAGGATTTGCTCCCCTTCTTCTGAAATTTTGAACCATTCTTCTGTTTCCAGTCTCCATGAGACTCTGCCCGATGTCCATATTCTTCATGACAATATGTTTCCTTTCTTATAGTGTCTTCTAGGGTCTTTGGCTCGTCAAATTCAATTCGGTTCCGGTATTCCTTGGGTAGCCCACTGATGAAGCGTTGTGCCTTTTCTTTCTCTGCTTTGAGGTAGGGTACATACCTCAGTAAGTCAAGGAATTTTTTGACATACTCCTCCATAGTAAGTTGTCCAAGTTTGAGTTCATAGAACTCTTTAGCCTTCTCGTCTCAATACCTTTCCGACAAATACTTCTTCTGGAAGTACTTCTCAAACTGTTTCCAAGACAGGTCCTCCTCGCGGACCCCTTTCATATTCTTAAGGTCTTCCCACCAGATGGAAGCCTTTCCATTCAGATTGAAAGTGGCCACTTGGGCCTTCAAATTCTCTGAGAAATCATGGACTCTGAAATATTTCTTTAGTCCAAGTAGCCAAGCCTCAGCTTCCTATCCCTTCTTTATCTCGTCGTCGAAGGAGGGAGGTTTGGCCTTCCTGAATTCCTCAAATTTATGACTCTTAGAAGTCTTTTGCTTCTTCTTTTTTCTGCGAGAATAGGAACGGGTCCTGCTGTTGGAAGAGCCTTCTGAATCACCAGCTTCCTTCTCAGTAGAATCATCTGGTACTGGTCCTTTACCTCTGGGGTGGAACTTTCTGGATGTGCTTCTCTCAGTGTGGCCACTGACACGACCACGATTCTGCATCTCTGGTTCATGTTGCATTTGTCTCTATAGGTCGGATAAGCTCTGCAGTATTACTGCATTAATTTCAGTTTGCTTTTCTTGTTCTTTTATCATCCTTTCATTGTCGGCCTTGCAGCTTTTCAACTCAACCATGAGACTCCTCACAGTCTCGGCTAGGTCTGGAGGGGTTCCTATTGCTCTTCTTTCATCAGACTCTTCGTCTCTGTTGTGGGAGCCTTCTCCCACCTATTGGTGAGTCACCATACTCTGCGTATGTAGATTCCCGCGGTTGATCGTCCGCTTGAGTGAAAAGAAAAACGTTGGTTATTAGTCAAGAGTTAAATTCATGTTATAATTTGCGCATAACTTCACAACTCTTTCACATGAATACACAGTTGGGTTTTCATATTCCAAGTTTTTAATCCTGGACAAGATAGTTAGGTCAGGGGTTACTCCTCATAGGAGCGCTTCGAACGGAGTTTATGCGCGAATCGTGCATGAGCCCAATCAGGCCGAGTTTTGTAACCATGCTCTGATACCACTTTGTAACACACCCACTACCTAAATCAAAATTTTTGGGTCCTCTTTCAAACTTGAACTCCTAAATAACCAAGGAGGCCCAGCATAAGCTGGCTCTATCTCTCCCCTACTCCATTCCCATGTGATCGTGGGACATGTTCACGGCTCAATTCGATCGTAGTGTCTCTGGTATTTCGTGCTTTGGCGCTACAGTAATATCTACGCACCTGACCAATGGGGACGAGTCCCTACCAGGTCAGCAAATGGCTAATAGGAACAATCCCCCACAGGGGTAACGAACCACCAATGAGAACAAGCCCCGTCGCGTGTTTAGGTATAACACAGGTGGTGAAAGGGAAACGCGACACGAGGGTCGTCAGGAAAGGGAGGGGACCCCCTTCCCACGCCCCACCATTCCGGACCCCCCCCCCCCCCTCATTAAAAGTAGAATGGCGAGGGGGGTCTGGAATCCACTGGGAAACCGTTGATCACACTGAGTAAATCTCGATAGTTTGAGAGTTGCGCGCCCAATTCCGGACGCCACCCCTACCGCTAACGGCAGAACAGTAAGGGGGCTCCGGAATGGAACCTCAGTCGTAGATCTGGACGGTTGAACTCTGGCCGTCCAGATCCGCTCGTCGCTTATCCTAACGCTTATTCACGTCCTGGCTTAAGTTGACGTCTCCTCCCCACATCTAACGGTCATTACAGATTCAGAGATCCTCTGAAAGAATCTCTTCCGTCCATCGGGGTTTCGAATATCACAACGTTGGAATACATAAAAAATTTGTCCTCGGAATCCTCGATATCTTGATATGACGTCGGCTTTCGCTTGTCCCCTGGACTAGACCTTTTGGTGCACATGACCTCCCTCTATATGACCGCAGTCATACCTTTTCATCAGGGTTTCGGGGTTTGCGATGTCAAAATACATTCACCCACGAAACTCGCGATTCCCCGAATCCAAACTCTCCTCTACAGCGACAACTGGCCTTCACTATGGCTCTTTCCTCCCTATCGGGGTTTCGGGGTTCGCGGTTTCGATATGCACAGTTTCCGCGTCCACGGAATCCCCGATATGTCGATCCCTGATTTTCCGATGGATGGCTTCCTTATCGGGACTTTTCCCAATGGCGCTGCTGATTGCCATGCGTCCTTCTCAAATGGGCAGTCCCGATTAACTCTCGGGGTTTCGATACTTTTGATGTCCCGTTTCCTTCGGTCTCATAAATTCTGATTTCCCGATTCTCCGACTCTCGTTATATTTTTGACACCTGTCCCTCTTGGACGGATGGATCAGATTGTGTCAGGGTTTTCACCTGGGACTTCCCCGATCTCTGGTTACCAAGACTCCCGATCTCACGATTCTCAATTTCCCGAAATGGGAGATTCTCGTGACACGTGGCCTCCGTCGCTTGGACGACTTAGATCTATCCTGGGGGTCTTCGCCCCTATACACTGGGTCTTAACCCTCGGGAAATTCTGAATAGATCCAACGAATGTCGGGTTTTCCAGTCGAGATCTGATGGCTCAGATCAGCTCCTACCCAGGCATTCTTCCATGACTCCCTGAACGTGGAAAAATCAACAGTCCAGATATTCTCATGGACCTTAGAGGTCTACGATCCGAAATTCTTCGTTGCCCGCGAATACACAGAAGACAAAGGGTTAAGGCCATTAACATCCCTACCCTTTCCTACCGATCTAACGGTCGTGAGTGACCACAGATCTCCCGATGGGATCTCGTTCGTCGATTCGATACTTCGTCCTTATGCTATCATCCCGGGTTTTTCAAGAGGATTGTTTCTCCTCGTGTAGGTTTACTAATGTCTTACGCCTTCATCTTCTCCTCCACATTTCTTCATGGACTTTTCAAGGAGGGTCTCTCTACGGGGAGGTTTACCCAGGACATTGTCTGAGGTAGGTAAGGGTATCGTTCTCCCGAGAACCAGACGTGAAGTCTAAACTAGAACAGTACACATATAAATAACGATTCATGAGGACATAAGCCATACGTAGTCTTCTCATACAAATATACAACTACTATTACTAATCATAGCACTATACAGACATTCTTATAATAAGATCATTCGCAGTTTATGAGCATATATGTCAGCATATAAATTTCAAGATGCATTATGAATAAAACACTTGTCAGAAATTACTTCAAAATGGGTGCAACTGCTGAGAGGGGTGCTCGTTTCCACCCAACCGTAGGCTCAGCGACTCCCAACGGATTTACCACTAGCCACCCCCGAGATGAGACCACGATGCTTTGAGACTGCATCTCTCTGTCTGCCAATGACCAGGAGCGAAGGTTGCAATCCTTCCTCTTTGCTATCACTCACTCTGCGTAATGCCAGAGTTCCCCTCGCGTCTGCCCTCTCAATCGCCTCTTCCATACACCTTATCCTCTCGCGAGGTTGTGTGTGGCGCGATTTCCCCCGCACTGATCAGGCCTAATGGCTCTACGGATGGGCGGTTAACCATCCCATCCCTCATCAAGCCATCCACCTACCAGTCTGCGAGCCATTAATTTTCAGGGCCAGCGAGCCGCTTTTGGTTCTCTGGGCCAATGGAGTCCAAATACGGTATTAAATTCTCGGTGGAAGTTAACGCCACCTTTTCAGGTGCCTTCCACTGCCATCGTGGTCTCTTTTTCTGCACATCCCCTCATCAGCAGTCCTGTAATAAATTCATAATGTTATTCACATTCATTGACCTCTTCCTCAAGGTCCATTTACATCACACATTCATATTTATGAGTTTGCCATAGTTCTTGGCCAGTCCAGTTATATTTACAAGTTGGGGGAAATAGGGTGTTACAATTCCCAACAAGTCCAGTTTGGTGACCAGAATTGCTGGAGCAAAAATCTTCTCTAAATTTGATCTGAAATCAGGATTTTGGCAAGTGGCCATAAAGGAAGAAGATAATTTTAAAACCGCCTTTAGTGTTCTAGCAAGACATTATGAATGGAATGTTATGCCTTTTGGGTTAAAGAATGCTCCTTCAAAATTCCAGAGAGTCATGGATGATGCCCTAAAACAATATTTTGAATGGTTAATTGTTTATATAGATTACATCCTAGTATTTTCTTCCTCTATTGAACAACACTTCAAACATCTCATAAAATTCTTGCAGATTATTCAAAATGCCGGATTAGTGTTCTCAAAAAAGAAACTTGAATTGTTCAAAACAAAGATAAAATATCTTGGCCACATAATCAACAATGGTGAGTTAATCCTCCAACACCATGCTGTTGAATTTGCTGATAAATTCCTGGATAAAATCTTGGATAAACTCCAACTTCAAAGATTCTTGGGAAGCCTCAATTATATTATCCATTTCTACAAAGATTGTGCGCAAGACAGAAAGCTGTTATATGATCGATTGAAAAAAGAAGCTAGTCCCTGGACATGGGCACATACCCAAGCTATCAAGAAAAACAAGGCAAAAACAAAAACATTTCCACTTCTACATATATCTGATGATGACCTTTATAAGATTGTTGAAACATATGCTAGAAATCTTGGATGGGGAGTTGTTCTTAAATAAGTCATACCCCACAAAGGTAAACAAACTGAAGAAATAGTCTGGTTTGCCTCTGGCCTCTGGCAGGCTAGCGAAAAGAATTAGTCTACATTAGATAAAGAAATAAAAGCTGCTTTGAATGCTATACACAAGTTTGAAATTTTTCTCATCAACAAAAAGTTTTTATTAAGAACTGATGTTGCGGCTATGAAACAGGTCTTAAACAAAGAAGTCAAAAAGGCCAATGATGCTAAGTTTGCAAGATGGCAGACTTTATTCATGATTTTGATTTTGATATAGAACATATTCAAGGCATATCCAATAGCATTCCATATTTTCTAAGACGAGAACATTTGCAACCCCATATCATGATTATCTCTGTTCGATGGAAAAATGAAGCAGAAGTATTAGTAAGTATTCCAAGTCTACTCAGCTGGGAGAAATACACGGAATAATGGAAGCCACACTGGTAATTAAGAAGCACACAAATTATAAACCCAACAAGCCAATCTTGTCCACAAAGAATGGTTCCTGAAATACGTACAAGACCAACTTCAAATGTTCTATTTCCAATCATCACCAAAGCTACACAAAAGGCATATGAAGCCCAAAATTCCTTAAGCCATATCTTTCGTGATATTGATCCCATTTGGGAAATCCACAACAATAGAGGATTACACCAACAATATTTTTGTCTACATAGACCAAGGTTATTGCTTCATTGGCCTGAAAGAAATCCAAATATCTATTTCCTAGAAAGTCATTATAATTATTCTCATTACAAAGACTTATGGTGGGATTTCCTATAGAAAGAAAATGATTTTAAATTAGTAAAGTTTGGAAATGTAAATATTGCTACTGCTGGGAGACCCCTAACTTGGCTAGCAGAATGGTGGGAAGCATTTGGCATAAAAAAAAGCGCAATTGACCCAGATTTGATCTCTTCCATGTGTACTCTCCCACTTCACAGGGTACAAAATCTCTATCAATATGGACCAAATGATGGAGAAATACTGTGCAACTTTATCCTAAACCACTTTCAATGGGTTAATAAGATCAAAACTTCTATTCAAATGATCAACTGACCACTCGTTATAGTGCGCAAACGCTATACTAAGATGTGGAATACACTGACATATGAAGATAAGTTTCATACACACATCAAAAATGACTAATTAAGTCCATTCTCTATCGTGTCTTACTGGCCGACAGTGGTGTCAGTCAGTTTCCGTGGGTTCACAATACGAACTCCACTTTGTACAAATTCCTATCATCCAACTATCGAAAAGAATCTTGAAAACCCTGAGCACTTCTTTGGCTTTTGGCGTGGTTTGACCCACATTTTCAAGGTACTTCAAATACGTGGAAATAATAGAATCTTGTTCAGATGGATCTTTCATGACCACTCCGCCAAGTGTAATAAAAATATTTAAAGTAAATTTGATTCCGGAAGGAACATTTTGGAGTCTTTTCAAGAAAATGATTCATTTCTAAAAAAAAATTGTATAAAAGGAGAAGGGAGGTTCATTAGTAGGTGTCTCAGTTGGTCACTCCGAGTCTTCTAAGCTCCCTCTCTTTGAGATTTGAGTATTTCTTTTAGGTTTCTTTGATAAGCCTGCATGATTTTGGCTCAGCCATCACGAACCTAAAGTGGCAGAAGCATTAAGTTTGAGTCTATCAGTCTGTATGTAAGCAGAAAGAGTAGTCTGCTCTCGAGATCAAGTCTATAAACCAGTGCCATTTTGGCTCATATAATATAAATAAGCTTTCACATGTTTTAACTCTGAAGAAATTGTCTATCCTCTTGTCTTTGTATTATGCTTTGTTATTTTCCTATTGAGTGATTGTCAGAAGTTCACTGGAGATTGGTGCCCGAAAGTTCACTGAGAAGATTGCCAGAAGTTCACTTAGGTCCTGAATAGTGTCATGGTAAGTCTTACTAGGTAGGTGGTCGCTAAGGGAAGAAAGGTGTTGGGATGTTCGAAGGTTCAAGATGGGGTTTTCTTGGGTTCACCTAGGGGGTCGTTGGGTTCAAGCTGAGATCGCAGAAGAAAGCATCAACAAAAACAGAAAAGAAAAGACAATATTTCAAGCTTCATTCTCCGTCGAAGGAAGACTCTAATACCATTTTACACAGAGGCTTCCTCCGACGAAGAATGAAGCTTGAAATATTTTCTTTTCTTTTCTGCTTTTGTTGATGCTTTCTTCTGCGATATCAGCTTGAACCCAGTGACCCCCTAGGCGAACCCAAGAAAACCCCATCTTGAACCTTCGAACAACCCGACACCTTTCTTCCCTTAGCGGCCACCTACCTAGTAAGACTTACCACGACACTATTCAGGACCTAAGTGAACTTCTGGCAATCTTCTCAGTGAACTTTCGGGCACCAATCTCTAGTGAACTTCTGACAATCACTCAATAGGCACCTCACACGGTAAAGATGCCAGTAAAAATTTATAATGGGTACGACAATCAAGGATGATGTACCCTAAATGGGAATTCAATTAACTGGGCCTGAACAATATGTATAAAATATTTTCTGTTACCATAGATCAGAGCATCATTAGGGAATGGGCATGAAATCATAATGATAATGGTAGGACCTGGGCATGAAATTATAATGGTTGTAATTTGGAAATTGCAATGGGTCTATTGGTTTGACCATTTTACTATTAAGACACTACGAGTTCTTTGTCCTAACCCTACCTGTGACATTGGTGAAGCCATCCTTTTGCTTTCCTTCGCTAGCCTTGGTGCTTGTAGCATTCAGAGGACAATCTCTGAAGAGGTGGTCATGCTCGTGGCACTTCCTGCAACGAAAGGGGATGTGTTCGTAATCAATTGTTTGGTTCCAGTCGTCGTCCTGATATTCTAGTGTGATAGATCCTGGTAGGGCCTTTGAGATGTCCATATAGATGCAAATGCAGGCGTATGAGGTGTACTTTCTCATCTTTGTAGCCTCTGATGCCTTTACGTATCGCTCCACTATGTTCCCGATGCCCATGAGTATTTCTTCTAGCCAAAATTCCTAGGGCAATGAGTACAGGCGAATCCATACTGGTGCTCTTGTAAAGTCCTCCTTCTCCAGGATGAATCTGTCTGTCTAAAATCGCAGAAACAGTCCCTCCGAGTTATGGAAGTATGGTCCATTATCGAAGATTTTGTCCTTGTCTTCGAGGTTGTACAAGATTATTGTGAAGAAACCCTTGGAACTAAGTTGAACTTCATAGTCGCCTTTGGGGTTCCACCAGTCCTTGATCCAACGTGTGAGATCACGTTCGGTCAACCAGAGGCTTAAAAAATTGCCGATAAGGGCATGATCCATCATAAACTGAGTGTGCTCCCCTACTCGTGTTGATTTGATGTGATAGTGTGGGGGTTTGTCCATTTGCGGTATACACTTGCCTGGTTCCCATCCTCTGGAAGCTTTTGGATGAGACGTATTGGGTTCTACGTCCATTTCTTTTCTGAGCCCCTGTGCTTGGATGAAAAGTTGATCCCATAGGTGCGTCGGTGGCTCGAATGCAGGTCGTTTAGCATGGATTCCCTTCCTGTCATTGGCAGTGATATCGTTGTACGAGGGGGGTTTCCCCCCCTCTTCCTTACTCATCCTGGGTGCACAGTGACCTCGTGAGGTCTTCACCTTCCGAGCTTAGTCCTTAGCCCTAGATCGTTGGTGTTAGAACGCGCATCAAAATCTTCTCTATTCCAGAGCTCTAGGGTTTGTGTGTGCCCAAGTCAAGCTTTCGCTAGCCTCGTTTTGATATCCATCTTAGGTTCCAAAACCTATTATAAGGGAACATTAGTAAAGAAAATATATAATATATATATTTTATTATAACATTGTTATATTATAACAATTTTATAATATAAAATTGTTATATTATAACAATTATTTAAAAAACAAAAAAACATAATATTTATGAAAAATTTTAAAATTGAAATTAATTACCAATAAAAAAAACTAAACCTCGACACTTTACCCACTAACATATTAATATACAATCAAATCTTTTAAAATATATTTTCTCTATTATAACAATGTTATATTATACCTTGTTATAATATAACAATGTTATAATATAACATTGTTATAACAATGTTATATTATAACAATTATTCAAAAAAAACATAATATTTATGAAAAATTTTAAAATTAAAATCGATTACCAATAAAAAAAACTAAACCTCCACACTTTACCCACTAACATATTACTACACAATCAAATCCTTTAAAATACATTTTCTCTATTATAACAATGTTATATTATAGCATTGTTATAATATAACAATGTTATATTATAACAATTATTAAAAAAAAACATAATATTTATGAAAAATTTAAAAATTGAAATCAATTACCAATTAAAAAAATGGAACATCAACTCATCAAATGGGAAAATATTTATTTTCCCTCTCACTGGGTCATGGACATTCCTCGTACACCCCTTTAGCATTCCATTACCTCTGCACACATACAAGAATCACCTTCCTTTGTCGTTTTCTCTTTCCCTCCTTCAAAACATAGCTTACATACTAAGCAAGGTGGACTTGCCACACCTTCTCCACCATCTACATCCTTCTGCTTACATCCCTCTCTCCAACCTCTAGCCTCCTCTTTGGGACAAGTACCCTATTTTATCCAATGCCTAGACTGTCGCAAATTGGTAACTCTTCCAAGTCTATCTACATCTACAGAAGACAACCAAATCCAGTTCGAACACCAATTTCATAATCCAAGAACAAACTTTCCTCCTCCCAACTCTACGACAAAAGATCCTTGCCCACACCCTCAATGCTCTGAAATACCTTCCCCCCATGACAATCACATGCTCATGATAACCTCTTCTTCTCCCTATACAAACATTTCCTCTTGTCAATTTACTAATCCTATTCCAGAGGATTTAAAAAGACCATCGATACCAGAAATAGGGAAATTTCTTACCTTAATGAAAGGTTGCAAGAAAACTCATGTGAAAGAAGACTGGATAAAGATCATGTTGAATTAGGATCTCTTTACACATCCTGATTCTAAACAATTTTCAAAAACTATCCCAGATAATGAAAAAATAGCATTATCATCGGCATGGCAAAATTATATGAAAAAGAAAGATATTTGGATTTCTTTCTTTGAATGGAAAACACAACAAGCATTCCTTGCTACATTCCACAAGAGACAACCGACAAACAATTATCTCTCTTCTCTCCCTAAACAGTCAGCCCTCACCCCTTTCTTTCCTGCCCTATACAAACTATATCCATCTCTGATCTCGACAAGGAAATTAGTAGGCTAAAAACCGAAATAAAAAAGGTTGTAGTACAGGAACATGATCAACAAATCATGCCCATTGAACACCAAAAATTCCATGTCCTTCTAGACATCATGATCAAGGGAAAAAAGTTCTGGCTCAAAACCTTGCTAGATATCGGTTATAACCTTAACCTTCTGAATAAAGAAATCATCCCTGTACAATTTTGGCATAAAACCTAGCAAAATGCTATCGGATTACGAAACCAACCTACTCAAATACACTATGAAATACCTGAAGCAACTCTATGTTTCTAGCATTACTGTTTATCCGTAAAATTCATGTTAACAAACATTCCATTTGCTTGCATCCTTGGCACTCCTTTCTTCATTGTTGTTGACCCACATGGTTCCACCATACTACCTAATAAATCTCCCAATTATTTCATCATCATTCCCTCTCTAACCAGAACTTCAAAAATCTCCATTCAACTTCCCTTTGTATCTATACCCAGAATATCATCTCGTATCCACACAGTCCATAATAAGGTACTAAAAATAGAAGAATTAAAAGGAAAAAAGGCTAAGCTAAGGATCAAAAACCAAATTGCCCAAAGTCATATACAACAACAGATTCTTGAGCTCCAAAAATAATTTGAAGAAAAAGTCTTCTCAAAAAATCCTATTGCCTTTTGGCACCATAAAAGACATGAAGTAGAACTTCCTTACAAAGACTCATACGAAGGAACATCATGCAAAAGAAGATCTATTCCCATGAATGCAGAGTATCAAGAATTTCAACTCATGAGGTTCAATGGAGTACTCTAAAAAGTTTCAAGTCGTTTGTCTTCATATCACCTTTCTCCAAAACCTTGCATTCTACATTGTATCCAAATGCTCATAAAAATCTTTGATTACACCATTATGTACTAAATCAAATCGGTAAAGATTTGATTTTTTTTTGAAAGTAAGCCTTACATCCACAATAATAGGGTTGGAATAATTTAATTGATTGGTTAATTACGATTAATTTACACAAAGTATATATTTTTTAAAAGAAACAGAATATTTATAAAAAATTTAAAAATATCAGAGTGGGATATTAATAAAAATATATATATTATATATTTTCTCTATTAATACCCCATCTCATATATGAAGATAAAAAGTATCTTATATATGAAAGTAAGAGGTATTAATAGAGAAAATATATAATATATTTTCTCTATTATAACATTGTTATATTATAAAAGAACATTAATAAAGAAAATATATAATATATATATTTTACTATAACATTGTTATATTATAACAATTTTATAATATAAAATTGTTATATTATAACAATTATTTAAAAAAAAAACATAATATTTATGAAAAATTTTAAAATTTAAATTAATTACTAATAAAAAAAACTAAACCTCCACACTTTACCCACTAACATATTACTATAGAATCAAATCTTTTAAAATATATTTTCTCTATTATAACAATATATTATATTATAGCATTGTTGTAATATAACAATGTTATATTATAATAATTATTCAAAAAAAAAACATAATATTTATGAAAATTTTTAAAATTGAAATCCATTACTAATAAAAAAAACTAAACCTCCACATTTTACCCACTAACATATTACTACACAATCAAATCTTTTAAAATACATTTTCTATATTATAACATTGTTATATTATATCATTGTTATAATATAACAATTATTCAAAAAAAAACATAATATTTATGAAAAATTTAAAAATTGAAATCAATTACCAATTAAAAAAATGGAACATCAACTCATCAAATGGGAAAATATTTATTTTCCCTCTCATTGGGTCATAGACATTACCTCTGCACACATACAAGAATCACCTTTCTTTGTCCTTATCTCTTTCCCTCCTTCAAAACATAGCTTACATACTAAGCAAGGTGGACTTGCCACACCTTCTCCACCATCTACATCCTTGTTCTTACATCCCTCTCTCCAACCTCTAGCCTCCTCTTTGGGACGAGTGCCCTATTCTATCCAATGCCTAGACTATCACAAATTGGTAACTCTTTCAAGTCTATTTACATCTACAGAAGACAACCAAATCCAGTTCGAACACCAATTTCATAATCCAAGAAAAAACTTTCCTCCTCCCAACTCTACAACAAAATATCCTTTCCCACACCTTCAATGCTCTGAAATACCTTCCCCCCATGACAATCACATGCTCATGATAACCTCTTCTTCTCCCTATACAAACATTTCCTCTTGTCGATTTACTTATCCTATTCCAAAGGATTTAAAAGGACCATCGATACCAGAAATAGGGAAATTTCTTACCCTAATGAAAGGTTGCAAGAAAACTCATGTGAAAGAAGACTAGATAAAAATCATGCTGAATTAGGATCTCTTTACACATCTTGATGCTGAACAATTTTCAAAAACTATCCCAGATAATGAAAAAATAGCATTATCATCGGCATGGCAAATTTATATGAAAAAGAAAGATATTTGGATTTCTTTCTTTGAATGGAAAACACAACAAGCATTCTTTGCTACATTCTACAAGAGACATCCGAGAAACAATTATCTCTCTGCTCTCCCTAAACAGTTGACCCTCGCCCCCTTGCTTTCCTGCCCTATGCAAACTATATCCATCTCTGATCTCGACAAGGAAATTAGTAAGATAAAAAACAAAATAAAAAAGGTTGTAGTACAGGAACATGATCAACAGATCTTGCCCATTGAACACCAAAAATTCCATGTCCTTCTAGACATCATGATCAAGGGAAAAAAGTTCTGGCTCAAAACCTTGCTAGATATTGGTTCTGACCTTAACCTTCTAAATAAAGAAATCATCCTTGTACAATTTTGGCATAAAACCCAGCAAAATGTTATCGGATTACGAAACCAACCTACTCAAATACACTATGAAATACTTGAAGCAACTCTATGTTTCCAGCATTATTGTTTATCCGTAAAATTCCTGTTAACAAACATTCCAGTTGCTTGCATCCTTGGCACTCCTTTCTTCATTGTTGTTGAGCCACATGGTTCCACCAGACTACCTAATAAATCTCTTGGTTATTTCATCATCATTCCCTCTCCAACCAGAACCTCAAAATCTCCATTCAACTTCCCTTCGGATCTATACCCAGAATATCATCTCATATCCACACAGTCTAGAATAAGGTACTAAAAATAGAAGAATTAAAGGGAAAAAAGATTGAGCTAAGGATCAAAGACCAAATTGCCCAAAGTCATATACAACAACAGATTCTTGAGCTCCAAAAAGAATTTGAAGCAAAAGTCTTATCAGAAAATCCTATTGCCTTTTGGCACCATAAAAGACATGAAGTAGAACTTCCTTACAAAGACTCATACAAAGGAACATCATGTAAAAGAAGAGCTATTCCCATGAATGCAGAGTATCAAAAAAATTTCTCTAATGAAATACAAGGCCTACTTCATAAAGGACTCATCAGAGAATCTATTAGTCCATGGAATTGTTATGGATTCTATGTAAATAAACATTCTGAGCAAGTAAGAGGAATCCCTAGGTTGGTGATCAACTACAAACCCTTGAATATGGTATTGGTTGATGATACATATCCTATTCCCAACAAGTTCAGTTTGGTGACCAGAATTGCTGGAGCAAAAATCTTCTCTAAATTTGATTTGAAATCTGGATTTTGGCAAGTGGCCATAAATGAAGAAGATAAGTTTAAAACCACCTTTAGTGTTCTAGCAGGATATTATGAATGGAATGTTATGCCTTTTGGGTTAAAGAATGCTCCTTCAATATTCCAGAGAGTCATGGATGATGCCCTAAAACAATATTTTGACTGGTTAATTGTTTATATTGATGACATCCTAGTATTTTCTGCCTCTGTTGAACAACACTTCAAACATCTCAGAAAATTCTTGCAGATTATTCAAAATGCCGGATTAGTGTACTCAAAAAAGAAACTTGAATTGTTCAAAGCAAAGATAAAATATCTTGGCCACATAATCAACAATGGTGAGTTAATCCTCCAACACCATGATGTTGAATTTGCTGATAAATTCCCAGATAAAATCTTGGATAAAATCCAACTTCAAAGATTCTTGGGAATCCTCAATTATATCAGCCATTTCTACAAAGATTGTGCACAAGACAGAAAGTTGCTAAATGATCGATTGAAAAAAGAAGCTAGTCACTGGACAGGGGCACATACCCAAGCTATCAAGAAAAACAAGGAAAAAACAAAAACATTGCCACTTCTACATATATCTAATGATGACCTTTATAAGATTGTTGAAACATATCCTAGCAATATTGGATGGGGAGTTGTTCTTAAACAAGTCATACCCCACAAAGGTAAACAAACTGAAGAAATAGTCCGGTTTGCCTCTGGCCTCTGGCAGGCTAGCGAAAAGAATTATTCTACATTAGATAAAGAAATAAAAGTTGCTCTGAATTCTATACACAAGTTTGAAATTTTTCTCATCAACAATTTTTTTATTATTAAGAACTGATGTTGCGGCTATGAAACAGGTCTTAAACAAAGAAGTCAAAAAGGCCAGTGATGCTAAGTTTGCAAGATGGAAGACTTTATTTACAATTTTGATTTTGATCTAGAACATATTCAAGGCACATCCAATAGCATTCCAGATTTTCTAAGATGAGAACATTTGCAACCCCATATCATGATTATCTTTGTTCGATGGAAAAATGAAGCAGAAGTATTAGTAAGTATTCCAGATCTACTCAGCTGGGAGAAATACAAGGAAGAATGGAAGCCACACTGGGAATTAAGAAGCACACAAATTATAAACCCAACAAGCCAATCTTGTCCACAAAGAATGGTTTGGCTTTTGGCGTGGTTTGACCCACATTTTCAAGGTACTTCAAATACATGGAAATAATAGAATCTTGGTCGAATGGATCTTTCATGACCTCTCTGCCAAGTGTAATAAAAATATTTAAAGTAGATTTGATTCCGGTAGGAACATTTTGGAGTCTTTTCAAGAAAATGATTCATTTCTCCAAAAAAATTGTATAAAAGGAGAAGGGAGGTTCATTAGTAGGGGTCTCGGTTGGTTACTCCGAGTCTTGTAAGCTCCCTCTCTTTGAGCTTTGAGTATTTCTTTTAGGTTCCTTTGATAAGCTTGCATGATTCTGGCTCAGCCACCACAAACCTAAAGTGGCAGAAGCATTAAGTTTGAGTCTATCAGTCTGTATGTGAGCAGAAAGAGCAGTATGTTCTCGAGATCAAGTCTATAAACCAGTGCCATTCTGGCTCATATAATATAAATCAGCTTTCACATGTTTTAACTCTAAAGAAATTGTCTATCCTCTTGTCTTTGTATTATGCTTTTCTATTTTCCTATTGAGTGATTGTCAGAAGTTCACTGGAGATTGGTGCCCGAAAGTTCACTGAGAAGATTGCCAGAAGTTCACTTAGGTCTTGAATAGTGTCATGGTAAGTCTTACTAGGTAGGTGGCCGCTAAGGGAAGAAAGGTGTTTGGTTGTTCGAAGGTTCAAGCTGGGGTTTTCTTGGGTTCACCTAGGGGGTCGCTGGGTTCAAGTTGAGATCGCAGAAGAAAGCATCGACAAAATCAGAAAAGAAAAGACAATATTTCAAGCTTCATTCTCCGTCGAAGGAAGACTCTAATACCATTTTACACAGAGGCTTCCTCTGACGAAGAATGAAACTTGAAATATTGTCTTTGCTTTTTTGGTTTTGCCAATGCTTTCTTCTGCGATCTCAGCTTGAACCCAGTGACCCCCTAGGTGAACCCAAGAAAACCCCAGCTTGAACCTTCGAATAGCCCAACACCTTTCTTCCCTTAGCGGCCACCTGCCTAGTAAGACTTACCACGACACTATTCAGGACCTAAGTGAACTTCTGGCAATCTTCTTAGTGAACTTTTGGGCACCAATCTCTAGTGAACTTCTGACAATCACTCAATAGGCACCTCACACAGTAAAGATGCCAGTAAAAATTTCTAATGGGTACGGAAATCAAGGATGATGTACCCTAAATGGCAATTCAATTAACTGGGCCTGAACAATATGTATAAAATCTTTTTTGTTACCATAGATCAGAGCATCATTAGGGAATGGGCATGAAATCATAATGATAATGGTAGGACCCGTGCATGAAATTATAATGGTTGTAATTTGGAAATTGCAATGGGTCTATTGGTTTGACCATTTTACTATTAAGACACTACGAGTTCTTTGTCCTAACCCTACCTGTGACATTGGTGAAGCCATCCTTTTGCTTTCCTTCGCTAGCCTTGGTGCTTGTAGCATTCAGAGGACAATCTCTGAAGAGGTGGTCATGCTCGTGGCACTTCCTGCAACGAAAGGGGATGTGTTCGTAATCAATTGTTTGGTTCCAGTCGTCGTCCTGATATTCTAGTGTGATAGATCCTGGTAGGGCCTTTGAGATGTCCATATAGATGCAAATGCAGGCGTATGAGGTGTACTTTCTCATCTTTGTAGCCTCTGATGCCTTTACGTATCGCTCCACTATGTTCCCGATGCCCATGAGTATTTCTTCTAGCCAAAATTCCTAGGGCAATGAGTACAGGCGAATCCATACTGGTGCTCTTGTAAAGTCCTCCTTCTCCAGGATGAATCTGTCTGTCTAAAATCGCAGAAACAGTCCCTCCGAGTTATGGAAGTATGGTCCATTATCGAAGATTTTGTCCTTGTCTTCGAGGTTGTACAAGATTATTGTGAAGAAACCCTTGGAACTAAGTTGAACTTCATAGTCGCCTTTGGGGTTCCACCAGTCCTTGATCCAACGTGTGAGATCACGTTCGGTCAACCAGAGGCTTAAAAAATTGCCGATAAGGGCATGATCCATCATAAACTGAGTGTGCTCCCCTACTCGTGTTGATTTGATGTGATAGTGTGGGGGTTTGTCCATTTGCGGTATACACTTGCCTGGTTCCCATCCTCTGGAAGCTTTTGGATGAGACGTATTGGGTTCTACGTCCATTTCTTTTCTGAGCCCCTGTGCTTGGATGAAAAGTTGATCCCATAGGTGCGTCGGTGGCTCGAATGCAGGTCGTTTAGCATGGATTCCCTTCCTGTCATTGGCAGTGATATCGTTGTACGAGGGGGGTTTCCCCCCCTCTTCCTTACTCATCCTGGGTGCACAGTGACCTCGTGAGGTCTTCACCTTCCGAGCTTAGTCCTTAGCCCTAGATCGTTGGTGTTAGAACGCGCATCAAAATCTTCTCTATTCCAGAGCTCTAGGGTTTGTGTGTGCCCAAGTCAAGCTTTCGCTAGCCTCGTTTTGATATCCATCTTAGGTTCCAAAACCTATTATAAGGGAACATTAGTAAAGAAAATATATAATATATATATTTTATTATAACATTGTTATATTATAACAATTTTATAATATAAAATTGTTATATTATAACAATTATTTAAAAAACAAAAAAACATAATATTTATGAAAAATTTTAAAATTGAAATTAATTACCAATAAAAAAAACTAAACCTCGACACTTTACCCACTAACATATTAATATACAATCAAATCTTTTAAAATATATTTTCTCTATTATAACAATGTTATATTATACCTTGTTATAATATAACAATGTTATAATATAACATTGTTATAACAATGTTATATTATAACAATTATTCAAAAAAAACATAATATTTATGAAAAATTTTAAAATTAAAATCGATTACCAATAAAAAAAACTAAACCTCCACACTTTACCCACTAACATATTACTACACAATCAAATCCTTTAAAATACATTTTCTCTATTATAACAATGTTATATTATAGCATTGTTATAATATAACAATGTTATATTATAACAATTATTAAAAAAAAAAACATAATATTTATGAAAAAATTAAAAATTGAAATCAATTACCAATTAAAAAAATGGAACATCAACTCATCAAATGGGAAAATATTTATTTTCCCTCTCATTGGGTCATGGACATTCCTCGAACACCCCTTTAGCATTCCATTACCTCTGCACACATACACGAATCACCTTCCTCTGTTGTTATCTCTTTCCCTCCTTCAAAACATAGCTTACATACTAAGCGAGGTGGACTTGCCACACCTTCTCCACCATCTACATCCTTCTGCTTACATCCCTCTCTCCAACCTCTAGCCTCCTCTTTGGGACAAGTACCCTATTCTATCCAATGCCTAGACTGTCGCAAATTGGTAACTCTTCCAAGTCTATCTACATCTATAGAAGACAACAAATCCAGTTCGAACACCAATTTCATAATCCAAGAACAAAATTTCCTCATCCCAACTCTACGAAAAAAGATCCTTGCCCACACCCTCAATGCTCTGAAATACCTTCCCCCCATGACAATCACATGCTCATGATAACCTCTTATTCTCCCTATACAAACATTTCCTCTTGTCGATTTACTAATCCTATTCCAGAGGATTTAAAAAGACCATCGATACCAGAAATAGGGAAATTTCTTACCCGAATGAAAGGTTGCAAGAAAACTCATGTGAAAGAAGACTGGATAAAGATCATGTTGAATTAGGAACTCTTTACATATCCTGATGCTGAACAGTTTTCAAAAACTATCCCAGATAATGAAAAAATAGCATTATCATCGGCATGGCAAAATTATATGAAAAAGAAAGATATTTGGATTTCTTTCTTTGAATGGAAAACACAACAAGCATTCCTTGCTACATTCTACAAGAGACAACCGACAAACAATTATCTCTCTTCTCTCCCTAAACAGTCAGCCCTCGCCCCCTTGCTTTCCTGCCCTATACAAACTATATCCATCTCTGATCTCGACAAGGAAATTAGTAGGCTAAAAACCGAAATAAAAAAGGTTGTAGTACAGGAACATGATCAACAGATCATGCCCATTGAACACCAAAAATTCCATGTCCTTCTAGACATCACGATCAAGGGAAAAAAGTTCTGGCTCAAAACCTTGCTAGATACCGGTTCTAACCTTAACCTTCTGAATAAACAAATCATCCCTGGACAATTTTGGCATAAAACCCAGCAAAATGCTATCAGATTACGAAACCAACCTACTCAAATACACTATGAAATACCTGAAGCAACTCTATGTTTCTAGCATTACTGTTTATCTGTAAAATTCATGTTAACAAACATTCCAGTTTCTTTCATCCTTGGCACTCCTTTCTTCGTTGTTGTTGATCCACATGGTTCCACCAGACTACCTAATAAATCTCCCAATTATTTCATCATCATTCCCTCTCCAACCAGAACCTCAAAAATCTCCATTCAACTTCCCTTTGTATCTATACCCAGAATATCATCTCATATCCACACAGTCCATAATAAGGTACTAAAAATAGAAGAATTAAAGGGAAAAAAGACTAAGCTAAGGATCAAAGACCAAATTGCCCAAAGTCATATACAACAATAGATTCTTGAGCTCCAAAAAGAATTTGAAGCAAAAGTCTTCTCAAAAAATCCTATTGCCTTTTGGCACCATAAAAGACATGAAGTAGAACTTCCTTACAAAGACTCATATGAAGGAACATCCTGCAAAAGAAGATCTATTCCCATGAATGCAGAGTATCAAAAAATTTTCTCTGATGAAATACAAGGCCTACTTCATAAAGGACTCATTAGAGAATCTATTAGTCCATGGAACTGTTATGGATTCTATGTAAATAAACATTCTGAGCAAGTAAGAGGAATCCCTAGGTTGGTGATCAACTACAAACCCTTGAATATGGTATTAGCTGATGATACATATCCTATTCCCAACAAGTCCAGTTTGGTGACCATAATTGTTGGAGCAAAAAACTTCTCTAAATTTGATCTGAAATCAGGATTTTGGAAAGTGGCCATAAAGGAAGAAGATAAGTTTAAAACCGTCTTTAGTGTTCCAATAGCACATTATGAATAGAATGTTATGCCTTTTGGGTTAAACAATTCTCCTTCAAAATTCCAGAGAGTCATGGATGATGCCCTAAAACAATATTCTGTCTGGTTAATTGTTTATATTGATGACATCCTAGTATTTTCTTCCTCTGTTGAACAACACTTCAAACATCTCAGAAAATTCTTGCAGATTATTCAAAATGCCGGATTGGTGTTCTCAAAAAAGAAACTTGAATTGTTCAAAACAAAGATAAAATATCTTGGCCACATAATCAACAATGGTGAGTTAATCCTCCAACACCATGTTGTTGAATTTGCTGATAAATTCCTGGATAAAATCTTGGATAAACTCCAACTTCAAAGATTTTTGGGAAGCCTCAATTATATTAGCCATTTCTACAAATATTGTGCACAAGACAGAAAGCTGCTAAATGATCGATTGAAAAAAGAAGCTATTCCCTGGACAGGGGCACATACCCAAGCTATCAAGAAAATTAAGGCAAAAACAAAAACATTGCCACTTCTACATATATCTGATGATGACCTTTATAAGATTGTTGAAACATATGTTAGCAATCTTGGATGGGGAGCTATTCTTAAACAAGTCAGACCCCACAAAGGTAAACAAACTTAAGAAATAGTCTAGTTTGCCTATGGCCTCTGGCAGGTTAGCGAAAAGAATTATTCTACATTAGATAAAGAAATAAAAGCTGCTATGAATTCTATACACAAGTTTGAAATTTTTCTCATCAACAATTTTTTTATTATTAAGAACTGATGTTGCGACTGTGAAACGGGTCTTAAATAAAGAAGTCAAAAAGGCTAGTGATGCTAAGTTTGCAAGATGGCAGGCTTTATTCACAATTTTGATTTTGATATAGAACATATTCAAGGCACATCCAATAACATTCCATATTTTCTAAGACGAGAACATTTGCAACCCCATATCATGATTATCTCTGTTTGATGGCAAAATGAAGCAGAAGTATTAGTAAGTATTCTAGATCTACTCAACTGGGAGCAATACAAGGAAGAATGGAGGCCACACTAGGAATTAAGAAGCACACAAATTATAAACCCAACAAGCCGATCTTGCCCACAAAGAATGGTTCCTAAAATACGTACAAGACCAACTTCAAATGTTCTGCTTCCAATCATCACCAGAGCTACACAAAAGGCATATGAAGCCCAAAATGCCTTAAGCCATATCTTTCGTGATATTGATCCCATTTGGGAAATCCACAATGATAGAGGATTACACCAACAATATTTTTGTCTACATAGACCAAGGTTATTGCTTCATTGGCCTAAAAGAAATCCAAATATCTATTTCCTAGAAAGTGATTATAATTATTCTCATTACAAAGACTTATGGTGGGATTTCCTGTAGAAAGAAAATGATTTAAAATTAGTAAAGTTTGGAAATGTAAATATTGCTACTGCTAGGAGACCCCCAACTTGGCTAGCAGAATGGTGGGAAGCATTTGGCGTAAACAAAAGAGCAATTGACCCAGATTTGATCTCTTCCATGTGTACTCTTCCACTTCACAGGGTACAAAATCTCTATCAATATGGACCAAATGACGAAGAAACACTGTGCAACTTCATCCTAAACCACTTTCAATGGGTTAATAAGATCAAAACTTCTATTCAAATGATCAACTGACAACCTGTTATAGTGAGCAAATGCTATACTAAGATGTGGAATATACTGACATATGAAGATAAGTTTCATACACACATCGAAAATGACCAATTAAGTCCATTCTCTATTATGTCTTACTGGCCGACAGTGGTGTCAGTCGGTTTCTGTGGGTTCATGATACGAACTCGACTTTATACACATTCCTATCGTCCAACTATTGAAAAGAATCTTGAAAACCCAGAGCACTTCTCTGGCTTTTGGCGTGGTTTGACCCGCATTGTCAAGGTACTTCAAATACGTGGAAATAATAGAATCTTGGTCGGATGGATCTTTCATGATCGCTCTGCCAAGTGTAATAAAAATCTTTAAAGCAGATTTGATTCCGGAAGGAACAATTTGGAGTCTTTTCAATAAAATGATTCATTTCTCCAAAAAAATTGTATAAAAGGAGAAGGGAGGTTCATTAGTAGGGGTCTCAGTTGGTCACTTCGAGTCTTCTAAGCTCCCTCTCTTTGAGCTTTGAGTATTTCTTTTAGGTTTCTTTGATAAGCCTGCATGATTCTGGCTCAGCCATCACGAACCTAAAGTGGCAGAAGCATTAAGTTTGATTCTATCAGTCTGTATGTAAGCAGAAAGAGCATTCTGTACTCGAGATCAAGTCTATAAACCAGTGCCATTCTAGCTCATATAATATAAATCAACTTTCACATGTTTTAACTCTGAAGAAATTGTCTATCCTCTTGTCTTTGTATTATGCTTTGTTATTTTCCTATTGAGAGATTGTCAGAAGTTCACTGGAGATTGGTGCCCGAAAGTTCACTGAGAAGATTTCCAGAAGTTCACTTAGGTCTTGAATAGCATCGTGGTAAGTCCCACTAGGCAGGTGGCCGCTAAGGGAAGAAAGGCATTGGGTTGTTCGAAGGTTCAAGATGGGGTTTTCTTGGGTTCACTTAAGGGGTCGCTGGGTTCAAGCTGAGATTGCAGAAGAAAGCATCGGCAAAATCAGAAAAGAAAAGACAATATTTCAAGCTTCATTCTCCATCGGAGGAAGGCTCTAATACCATTTTACACAGAGGTTTCCTCCGACGGAGAATGAAGCCTGAAATATTGTCTTTGCTTTTCTGTTTTTGCCGATGCTTTCTTCTGCGATCTCAGCTTGAACCCAACGACCCCCTAGGTTAACCCAAGAAAACCCCAGCTTGAACCTTTGAACAACCCAACACCTTTCTTCTCTTAGCGGTCACCTGCCTAGTAAGACTTACCACAACACTATTCAGGACCTAAGTGAACTTCTGGCAATCTTCTCAGTGAACTTTCAAGCACCAATCTCCAGTGAACTTCTGACAATCACTCAATTGGCACCTCACACGGTAAAGATGTCACTACAAATTTCTAATGGGTACAACAATCAAGGATGATGTACCCTAAATGGAAATTCAATTAACTGGGCCTGAACAATATGTATAAAAGCTTTTCTGTTACCATAGATCAGAGCATCATTAGGGCATGGGCATAAAATCATAATGATAATGGTAGGACTTGGGCATGAAATTATAATGGTTGTAATTTGGAAATTGTAACGGGTTTGTTAATTTGACCATTTTACTATTAAGACACTACAAATTCTTTGTCCTAACCCTACCAACTTCTATCAATCAATTCATTTCATTTTGTATTACATGTTTAATTTATGAAAGCTTATGAATTGAAATGCATAATTTATCCAATTGAATTTAAACCTATTTACAGTGATTAAGCTCAATTGATGAGATGATACATATAATATAGTTCTCACAATTTGCCTAACTAACTAATGTGGATATTGATGCATTAAATAAGATTGTTAAATACATTTTTAGTATTACAACTCAGCTTTTTATGAATGCTTTGGCTACCTAATTGAATGCCATAAAAACACAAATCTTAACTTCAGTCTCACTATAAAGTGACTTCTCTGTCCAAAATGTGTAAAAGAATGTTGAAAAGGTATGACAAACAGGTGGATCCCATTTAAGTATCATGGCACAGATTCTCTGTCCAAAATGTGTAAAAGAATGTTGAAAAGGTATGACAAACAGGTGGATCCCATAGATTCAATGCAGGATACCATTTCAATCCAGCTGTATGGTTTATTTTCTATTTATGTAGAGTTTAAGATATATTAAAATAAAAAATAAAAAAAATTGTATCAACACACCTTGTCACAGATGCTAATGTACGTACGTTTTTTTAAGACTGATGAAACCTTCAGTTTCAATCAAATCAATGTTTAATTTCGTTTCCAAATTTGGCAACCTTCAATCAAATCAATCAATGTTTAATTTAAGATCCAAATTTCGCTACCCTAAAGAGTGCATTAGTGAGCTATAGCTGCCCATCCCCACTAAATTGAAAACACAAAAAAACAACCTTATCGACACTAAGGTATCCAATGGAGATTGTTACACATGCCCAAGTCGGTAGGGTCCATTTGACATTGATGGCTGCCTATCTGACCACCACTGCAGTGAAACAGTAAAAGCAACATTATCAACAAATGGGAAACACTAAGTATTATTTGGTAAGCTAAGTATTGGTTTACTGCTTGATGCATGTTGTCAGTTGGATATATATTATTATTATTGTAGTAGTTTAAACTTTTTATGTTTTAGGGTTTTTTAGTTATTTTTTCCGTTTGATTTTGTCTGAAATTTGGTGATGAATGGTTGGATCTGCAAGTGGCTAAGTTTGTATAATACGAGTGTCCAGGTGTTTTATTATTTATTATTGCGGTAGTCTAAACGTTCTATCTTTTGGGGTTTTCTAGTCACTTTTTCCCAAATTTGGTGATGAATGGTTGGATCTGCAAATTTGAGTGGCTAAATTTGTATAATCCGAGTGCCCCAGGAGTTTTTCAGCACCATTCCCGTCAATTCCTGCCAAAAAACCCAAAAGATAGAACTTTAACCAACAAATAGAATGCATAAGCCAGTAAACCAATCTGACCACCACTGCATTGAAACACGGCAGGGTGCATTTGACACTGAAATAGTCAAAGTAACATTATCAACAAATGGAAAACATTAAATATTATTCAATAAGCTAATTATTGATTTACTAATCAATGCACCTTGTCCATTAGATATATATTATTTATCATCTAATGAACAGGATGCATCATCAACCAGTGAACCAATTATTGATTCATTGGTGCTTAATATTTCCTATCAACAATATACATACAGTCAGATATTATCAAGGAATCTATTGCTTAATATTTCCCATCAACAATGTACACGCAGCCAACAATATACATACAGTCAGATATTATCAAGGAATCTATTGCTTAATATTTCCCATCAACAATGTACATGCAGCCAATGGAGATTGTCAAAGAATCTGTATTGGAGATTGTCAAAGAATCTGTATTGTCATTAAAAAAAAACCCAAAATGTACATCCATCAGTTCAATCCACCAATATTAGGGTTGCTGGCATATAATTGATAGCATTCTTCCAAAAAAATCTTGGGCATATTCAATCCCAGTAATCTGACATAGGACATAATTTGAATGCATGATGGAAGCTTCGTTGTGAGAATGGAACAATTCCCAGTTGGCCTGACATTTCAGAGATTTTAAGTTACGTATTGTTGTGGATATTGTGTGAATGTCTGTGGCTTTGTCAGTTCTCCACTATCTACAATGTAATCTATAATGATCTCCATGTTCTTTTCTGTCACAAGGCCCATATACTTCTCTATAGTTACAATTATGACTTTTTTTACAAGTCCTGACAGGTGCCAGTAGTCGATTTTATTCACCAGACGAAGTTTCCATATACTTCTACTATGTAGTTACAATCGATGACTTTTTTTCTCGTCCTAACAGGTGACAGTACTCGATGGTTTTTACCAAATTTCGCAATTCAATAAGTAATTTGCTTTGAATTATGTTCCCAAATTCGAGCATTTCAGTTGATGCAGGAATAAAGGGAAGGGAAACCAATATCAAATTTACTTCATAAGTTACAGGTATATTATAAATGTCATTGGTATAGGACAGTGGTAAGATGTGCACACACTCTTCCAGTATGAAAATAGGTCAAGAATTTTAGTATTATATTTTTAGGATAGCGGTTTAACACTTCATGAAAAGTATCGAGGAAGTTTCCTATTAGAAATTTTCAATGGGAATAAAAAAAGTCACCAGAATGTCGGTGGATACTCATCTCAATGAAAATGACTGACAAACTTTATATTTGAAGAAACAAGAAAATCATTTATGGGGTGAAAGTAGCACCCTATATATATCCAGAGGGGTGAAAGTAGAACGGTCAACATTACTGCAACAAACGTAGAACAGAAGATAAGTGGGATTCAACTCCAATATGACGAAAGTACTGCTGAAATATATTCGAAAAGAGGTCATCTAAATTGGTTTTTATTATTGAAGTACACGGTCGTAGTTAAATTTGCTTTCATTCTTACTGGTGGCTCCAGCTTTTACGAAAGTAGTCTTGATATTGTTCTGGTTAAAGTTCAATTTTTTTTAAATGTTTGTGCTGTTTTATTTGGAAGTGTACGTTATAAGTGTTTTGGGTCGAATAATATTTACAACTTTTTAATGAAAAAGGATTTTGAATTGATAGTTACAATGGCAACCGAGTAGAATATATTAATAATTTATTTTTATTTTATTTTTGGGAAGTTGTGAGTTTTGATTGATTATAAATTTTCATCCTAAAATTTTATTTTGGTGGGTTTTGACTTGTTCTAAATTTAAAATAATCGAAATTTTAAAAAAAATTGAATATGGTTGAATTTTTTTCAAAGTAAAAAATAAATTAACCAAAAAATTGAGTTTGGTCATTTATTAACTCAATCCTCATTCAATCAGAGATAAACATGTTAACTGCATTATAATAAGAGATAAATTAAAAGTTATGAAAATATTTGTCTTCGTTAATATAAAGTTGTTTAAAAAAAATATATAAACATTTTTATTCATAGTAAACTGGAACTTAAGTGATTGTATACAAATATTATGATCTCAAAAACCTCTCAAGAAAATAATAAATTAATTAAAAAATTGAGTTTGACCACTTATTAACTCACTCCTCATCCAAACATATATAAACATGTTAACTGCATTATAATGAGAAATACACTAAAAACTATGAAAATATTTTTCTTCATTAATATAAAGTTTGTCTTTTTTTCAAAGAAAAATAGACATTTCTATTCATAATAAATTGGATCTTACCTGATTGTATACAAATATTATGATTGCAAAAACCTCTCAATATATATAAAAAAAAATACTTCAGCATATGTGGAAAGTTGGCCTCTAAAAGTTCAAAATGAAAGGTCAAGGATCAATGGAGAAAATAATCTTTGATCTTTTTTTTTTATCTTTTTTTTTTATTAGCCTCAATCCACTCCATGAGAATGATTCCACATGGACTAACTGTAAATCATAATTCAATTTTTTAAGATTTGTAAGAAGTGTCAACTTCTTATTGAAATTAGAATTCTCAGATTGTAAATCATAATTCAATTTTTAAAGATTTGTAAGAAGTGTCAACTTCTTATTGAAATTAGAATTCTCAGATTTAAGGAGTCTCTTCATTTCTCTTGATAGGACTTCAATTAGAGCTATTACTATGGAGGGAGCAATCTCAATATTTTTGTTACTTTTCTATTCTAGAGATGTCATTTCTCAATCTATATTTTTGGAAGAAGGTTTGTTATCTTTTGTTGTCTAAGCCTAATGGTTAAGAACATGTGTTTCCTCCTAAGAGATCACAAGTTCAAATCCGACGGGGATAGGGTATGTATACCTCTGTAGACTTTACCAGTGGTAGAGGAGGTTCTAACTTGACCTAATTTATATTCTTCAATTCATAATAATAATAATAATAATATTCTTTCTCCTTATTTCATGAATTATTCCAAATACATATAACATAAATAAATAAATAATTATTTCAATACAAATCATAAAAATTAAATAATTATTAATACAAAATATAATTTAAAAATAACATCACATCCGTATTTACACCAAACAAATATAAAATTCGCTAACTGCTCCCCTCAATTATTTCACTCATTAAATTTAAAACAAGTTTCAAAAGGTTCATGTACGCTGTCCCCAAAGAGAAAAAGTTAAAAAGAATTTCAACCCATGAGTTTCAATGGAGTACTCTAAAAAGTTTCAAGTCGTTTGTCTTGATATCACCTTTTTCCAAAACCTTGTATGTTACAACTATAGTGCACTCTACATTGTATCCAAATGCTCATAAAAATCTTTGATTACACCGTTGTTAATGTACTAACTCAAATCTGTAAAGATTTGATTTTTCTTCGAAAGTAAGCATTACACCCACAATCATAGGGTTGGAATAATTTAATTGACTTGTTAAGTACGATCAATTTATACAAAGTGTATTTTTTAAAAAGAGTGAACATAATATTTATGGAAATTAAAAAAATTGAAATCAATTACCAATAATAATAAAAAATACTAAACCTCCACATTTTACCAGCTAACATATTACCATACAATCAAATCTTTTAAGATTTATCCCATCCCAACTTTTATATACTTTATATTTTAAAATTAACCCAACCAAACTTTTATATAACTTTGAACATTTCAAACCACTACATCACTTAGTTTTCCATTAGTGCATAATTTAATTAACCAATGTGATTGTACTTTCAATTAATCTCACATCTCCAAACATACGCATCATCATGATAATGGAAAATATGCTTTTAGGTTTTTAAGTGTTTCCTAGAAATTCTTTGACTTGGGCTATCCTAATACCATTCAAATGTGCCATATCATTTAAGTGGGACATACCATAATGATAATAAAATCTTAGTGGAAGATTTAACACGCCTTAACTTTATTGTTGTCCCTTGTACATTAACTTCCACTGTTAGAGTAATAACCACAATGCATGGCCCCTTTCTTTTTCCTAGTTGTGTTAAGTCACATCACCGATTTGTTTTGATTATACATTTTCTATATTGAGTGAGTGCTTCCCACTTAATCCAAATTTTTTAGTCTGCACTGAGAGACCCCATCTTGATAACTTTTTTATGCTTCATCATGCTTACTTTCCACACTGAGTTTATTTTGATTTTGAATGGCTAAGTTCCATTATCAAATCAAGCTCACGTTTAATTTCTCATAATTTTGTCATTTTGAGGCCTGGGTCGACCCACCGTACATAAGTGAGGTGGTTATGGTAATCAATACTTATAACATACTTACTTTTGTCAACATGTAATTTGACATTTTTTTGGTTACATTTTGTTTTTATACAAATGCACATCATTATGAGTCAGCAATTTAGTTATCATTGTTAAAGAATTATCATGTTAAAGAATGTAATTCTAATTTATTTGATTTATTAAAAAAATAAGATTGTAAAGTAATAAAATAAAACAAATGTCTAAACACAACACATAAGATATATAATATAATAGAGACATAGATATACTTGGTTCATCTAGTGTGGGTTACGTCAGCCAAAGAAATTGTCAGGTCATTCCTTTATTATTATCAAACAAATAAAGAGATATAATCTACAACATACTCGTTGTAACTTTCTGTTATTTCTCTCACAGTCTCCTCTCTTAGAATATAATATTCACTCACATGCACAACCACAATACAATTCCATCATAAAAGAGGGTTTCCTTCTAGGGAAAAAAAACCCTAACATAACTTTTATCGTCAAATCTGCAACCTTGTAATGAACGATCCAGATTGACTACGAATTACAATATTTTACAAGGCAATTTCCCCAAAAAAATTATCTTCGGGAGCGCTCCAAAATTTCTCGTTGCCCCCCAGACCCCCTTGGCGAGAGATGTGGGGAGTGAGGCCCCCCAAACCCTGTCAGTTAATGGGATCCAAATGCGGCTAAAACAAGACCTCTGAATCAGGAAGTTAATCAGGCTCCACAACCAACATGATTAAGTTAAATAGTCTACACAAATTTAACGTATTATAAGTTGGGGGTTTTTATATTTAAATTTCAAATATTTTATAAAGATAGTCTACAAACGTTGAAATTGTGTTGATCTTTGATATTGAAAATACAACTTTTTTGTCTTTGAGGTGTAGGACAGTCGATGACGCAGTGTGTTTTTAAGGCACTCTGTGATGTTAAAGTCACTTGTTCAAAACCCGCGGGGACAAAAAATCCATCCATATTAAGGGTTGGTGTGGCTCAGGCCGAGTGCGATCCCCATGTGATTTTGACCACTCAAATGCCCCTGAGTCACGGTTTCTCAGCCACAGGCTAGTCTTGCAAGTCACGAACAAATTAGCAAACAAAAAAAAAAAAAATACAACTTTTGTATTTTTCTATCTTCTCGATTAAAAATAAATACATTTTCATTGTTGATGACATTTGGATTGCAAATTGAATGCCTTCATCATTTTCGTCAAAATATTTATGGTGACATACGATATGCTCAATTATGACTCATAGTTATCAAATTGTATCTTTCACAAGTTCTAGTATCGAGTGAGTTAAGAAGTGGCAATCTCAACTTTTTGGTGAGTTTTTTTGAGGTGAGACAAAGTTTCACCTTGATTTACTAGTTTTTTCAAAATTCCAATAATCTAGGTTGTCTTAAAAAGATCAAACTCTTTAATAATAAAATTTATGTTAATCAAATATTGATAAAATTCTTATATAATTTAGGAAAAAAATTTAACTAAAAAAAATTAAATTTATCTGTTAATTAACTTACTGTATTCAAATATGATCACATTTCTAATTCAATTATTCCATTAACACCAATTTTAATTCATAATTAAAGTTTTATTGAAGATCTTGTGATTTTCTCCCCTTGACATAAAACAAATACATCACATGCTAAGATTCCTTGTTATGTTTAAAGTATTTGGCATGAAAATGTTTGAATGATGCTTACTCTTAGCAAAGTCAAGCCTCCTTGACATTTATGACGAGAGGTTCCATATGTCACTAAAGGAAGGCATTGAACACTCAACACTCAACCTTGAAGACTCACCATCCCAAGAGAACTTCCTCACGTCTCTCCCATGGGTTTCATACCTTGGTAAGTCAACATCATTCATCCCAAAATTATTTCCTTGGGGTTTATGTAAATATCCACTGCACGTTAGGAGGTTGGAGGCCTCCTCCACTCGGGTCTCATGGCACCTCGGTTGGTTCTATGGTTTTCATGCTTTATTTCTAGGGAGTTATCCTCGTCTTTCTGTAAGCCCCAAAACACTCACACACGAGACAGTCCATAAGACCAAGGGCAAACAAAAATGCATGGTTCTAATTAAACTATAATGAAACATTCACATCACTTACCATCGACTTAATCCCCTTCAATGATGTACACACAGGAATATCATGACCATTAGTTGGGATCTTTATGTGCACATGTATTTAGGACATTGTTTTCTAAACCATGGATTTTGAGAATCCTAAGCCCTATCCAAAATCTATAAATCGGAAGGCATCGTTTTCCAATCATGGTTTCTGAGAACCCCAAGCCCTACCCAATATCTACAAATAGGAGGGTTCTCACTTGTATTTTACTAAGACTTATGGAGTGATGATTCTACAAATTTATGCACAAATTTTGTTGACACATCATCTTGTCATCCCTTGACAATCCATGTTAATTTTCAATATTGTCTTAAGTGGTTTATGGAACAAGCTAACCATGACATTAGGCTCGAAGCTTGGAAAAATCATTATTTTATTACCTCACGTTGATTTTTCTTGGAAGGCCACGCACAGAGAGATAAAAAGGTAGTGTAAGTCCTTTGATATAATGAAAATTGATTTTAGAAGATGTGACTCATGAACATAAGGTTGATAAAGTCAAATATGATCATAGAGGAGTGGAAAAGTTACAAATATATCATGAATGGACATAAAGTTGATAAAGCCAAATATAAGCAGTCACATATACCTCATGATTACGATTCTTAAGTGATGTCCTATTAATACATTCAAAATCTTTAGGAAGAATCTTATATTTATAAAAGGGTATGCTTCGTGATTATGATTCTTTAAGTGATGTACTATTAATACATTCAATTTTATTTTGGGAAGAATGCTATAAAAAGAGTATGCTTCATGATTATGATGCTTTAAGTGATGTACTATTAATACATTTAATTTTTTTTATTTTTTTATTTTTTTTTGGGTGTGTGGAAGAATGTTATATATTTTTTTTCCATGAGAAAAAAATGCTCTTTATATTCATAAGGATATAAATTTTTACAAAACCGTCTTTTCGGCCCGATGTCTTACAAGTGAAGAAAAAAACTAAAAACTTGGTGAGGTCCATGACTGACCAAATCTAACAACATCCATTCACAACTATGATCAGCTCGCATAGTAGGATTGCGAAAAAATGCTGAAGATAACAATCAAAGCATTAACTTGATGGCTGGTCCTTCATTGCCATCCTCCCATATAGTGAAGCAAATTTGGCCTGGAGGAAGATGCAACGCTCTTTTAGAAAGGGTATCCGCCTCACAGTTTTCCTCTCGATAAATGTGAGTGGAAATAAGCTTTCTAAACAAAAGTGTAGCTTCTTTGGTTCTCTTTTTCCAACACTCAAGGGCTGCCACCTGGAAGTCAGCCAGTCCATTCAGCCAATCTATAGTAATTTTTGAGTCTCCGAGAAGCAGCAGTTCATCGGTATGGTGGCAAGCCAGAATGAGCGAGACCCATGTGCCTAAAAGTTCCGCCTTCATATTAGATCCCTGACCTCCGTTCAGTGTCCAGTGAATGCAAGTGTGGGGGTTCAGGACAATTTTGCCTCCGACCCCACAAAGAGCTCCCCCTTGTTGTGACGCTCCATCGAACCATGCCACTGCCCTGTCAAAAGGGATAGTCAATTTGTGTCTAATGGAAGGCAGAATCATTCTGGTCTTACCTGAAGCGACCGCCTCAGCAATTAGAATGCTTGACACGCTTTGAGCAGAAGGGGTCTTCTCCGCGTTCCTGGCCTTCCATACTTGCCAACAAAGGTGAACGGGGAGCAATGTATGGACTTTGTTAACACTGAACCAGTTTTGGAAGAATCCTTGTACGCTGGCACCCGACCAAGAAGAAGAAAGCTTTAGCGTCGAAGAAAGATGAGCCTAGATTGAGCAGATGAAGGTGCACTATGTGAAGACGTGAAGAGTTGTTTCGTTGGAGCATTTGCAGATGATGCATCGGTTCAGTCCTACCCATCCGCGCTCTTGTAGCTTGTCCCAAACTAACAATTTATTTTCTAAAAGGAGCCACGCAAAAAGTTTTTTCTTCAATGGACACTCATCCCTCCAGATTCGCTGTCTCCAACTAGCGATTAAAGGAAACCTGCTATTTGAAACCAATGCTTGGTAAACGTTTTTTGGGTAAAGCAAACCGGATCGGTCTCCGCCTGTCCAGATGAGGGAGTCTGGTCCTTCTTGTAAGCTCACACCTGCTTCCTTTAAGTGCTGAATGTATCCGTCCCATTCCAAGTTGAACTCAACTTCCAGTTGAAGATCCGCACTATTGAGCCAAGTAACCCCTAGCAGACCTCCCCTGTTCAACGAGCAGCATTGGTTTAAGAAGATGAGACTTTTTTCTTGAAGATGCGTGAGAAGAGGGGGAGAGAGCACGACTTTTCTTCCCAGGCCCAGGATGCAGTCTCTGCCAACTTGAATCAAAAGTCCATTTCCTGGATTCCACGATATCCATTGAAGGATGATCAGAAGGGTAGAAGAGAGGTGTTTCTAGGTCTGTGAGCCCGTTGTTGGGCGATTCGGGGCAAATCTGAGCCAAATGTGGACCGGTAGCTGATGAAGATATTTTGCTTTAATAACTCTACTCCACAGGCCAAATTTAGTTAAAATTCTCCAAAAAGTGCTAGCCGAGAGCGCCCTATAAAAGAGAGGCAGATTTTTAAGGCCCCAACCTCCCATCATCTTTGGTTTTGATAAGACTTCCCATCTGCTGAGGTGATAACCTTGGTGCTTCTTACTTCCGGTCCAAAGGAAGGTAAAGATAAGTTGTCGAAGAGTCTTCAATACTGAGGCAGGAATGTGGGCTAAAGACATCCAAAAAACCGGAAGACTTTCCAAAACTGCTTTTATCAGAACATACCTACCTCCCATGGAGAGCAATCTGTTTCTCCAGTTGTGTAATTTGCTTTCAAATTTGTCTATTAGCCAGGTCCAGTCTTTTTTTGTATAGGTGGAGGATTTTAAGAAGAATCCCAAATAAGTAAAACCCTTCGAAAGCTCAATAGAGTCAATGCCGAACAACTCCTTTAGTTCTGTTTGCAAAATGTCCTGGGCATTTGAGGTCAGGAAGACCGATTTATGGACATTGATTTCAAGACCTAAAACAGCGCAAAAGATATTTAAGATAGAATGAATAATTGTCCAATCAGCAAGTTTGGCATTTGACAAGATCAACACGTCATCTACAAAAAGGATATGCAGGATATAAGTCAGTCCCGTGACTTTTATCCCCTTCAAGTGTCCTTTCGCTTGGCTGTTCTTGAGTAGGATGCTGAGACCTTCCAGGATCAATATGAAAAGTAACGGTGAGAGAGGGCATCCCTGGTGGAGTCCTCTGTCACAGTGAAAAACTTTTGTTGCTTCACCATTGATCAGAATAATGAGAGTGGCTGAGGACATACAACCCAAAATCCAATTGGTTGTAATGGTGCCAAATCCACACTGTATGAGAATGAGATGCAGAAAGTTCCAGTTAATGCAATCGTAATCCTTTTTAAGGTCCAGCTTTAGAAGAATGGCTTTTAGTTTTTTTGTCTTTATGTTGTGGATGCACTCTTGTGCCACTCCAACGGCATCAAGTATTTGTCTCCCTTTTAGGAAGCCCAGCTGCTCTTCAGAAAGTGCCCGGGAGAGGAAGGGTCGAAGTCTTCTGGCAATGATTTTTGAAATTAATTTGTAACATAGATTGCAGAGTGAAATAGGGTGGAAATCTTTAAATTGCCTTGGAAGATTTGATTTGGGAATCAAAACTATAAAGGTGATGTTTAGTTGGGAGCTTACTCTTCCTCTGGTTCGTGCATCCTCAACCACATCCAGGAGAACCTTCCACATAAGATCAAAAAAATGGAGGTAGAGTTTGACCGACCAGCCGTCGGGGCCAAGACTTTTTTCCTTCTTAAAACCTTTGATGACCTCTAGCAATTCCTCCTTTGTACAGGGAGACTCAATTGTTTTAGCCTCCTCTGATGTGACCATCTTTTGGAAGAGGCTAGCAATCTCTATTTGTGCTGCTAGTGAGGGATCAGGTGTTGCCTGGAAAAAATCTTTGAAATGACGGAAGGCTGCCGATTTGATGTCTGCCTGAGATTGATGTAGATTACCATGTTCATATTCAATATCCCAGAGGTGCTTTTTTGATCGACGAGAGCTGGTAACTCGATGAAAGAAGCGAGCATTTTTATCTCCTCCAGCCAGCCAGAGCATTCTGCTTTTCAAGCGCCATCTCTCATCGTCTTCCCGAAGATATTTGTTCCTAGCTTCCTCTAAACAGTGAAATCTGTAATCTAAATCCGCGCGACTATGGAACTGTAATTTGAGTTTTAGAAGGTCTTCCATCTCATGCTCTATGTTGAAAAGTTTTGCCTGTTCCGCTTCCTTTTTTTCCTTTAACCATTGAATAGTATGTAGTTTTATTCTGGAGATTTTTCTGTATAAGTTTCCTTGTGCGTCTCCAGGAAAAGAGAGGGAGCTGTTGTTCCAAACTGTTTTGACCAGATTGTTAAAAGATGTCTCTCTTAGCCACTGAGGATTAAATTTGAATGGCTGACCAGCACCAAAACGACCCTCCCCAATTTGTAAACAAATTGGCCCATGGTCAGAAAGAAACAAAAGATTTACCCATGCACGTCTGCTGTAGGAAGGTAAGAGCAGCTCCTCAGCAATAAGAAACCAGTCAAGACGTTTTGCAATTCCAGCTGATCCCAGGTGGCCATTTCTCCAGGTGGGCAGGAGCTCTGCTGGTTTCATGTCAATCAAGGCGTTTTTATAAAAGAGATGATTGAAAAAACTCATATGTGGGTCAATCGACACCTTTTCTCCCCACGATTCTTTTGGTCTGGTGACTAAGTTAAGATCTCCCGCGAGAATAAGATTTCTAGCCGCCAATAAGCCAATAGCATCGAGTCTCTCCCAGAAAGATTTACGGTCCACACAAGGGCCATAAACGTTGAGCAGATTGATGGAAGTTTTTAGTTCGAAACAGGTACCAGATAGTAAAATACCCCCTGGACTGAGCATCGGTGTTAGGTCGAAAAGGGAAGGGTCCCAAGAGGCCAGTAGGCTGCCCGAGTTGCCCACTGAACTTGCTGCACAGGCCAGCCAGCTTGGTCGAAGAATGCTATATTTATAAAATGTAAAAGGGTATGTTTTATTTTTTGGATTAAGAGTTAAGGTTATGTTATTTGATTTATCATGTGTTAAGATGAATCAAATTTCGATAAGTGTAAACTTTTGTTTAGAGTGTACAAATTTCAGGAAAGGTTTGCATCTCAAGGGATTTGATCCCTCTCGGTGCATGATAGATCTAGAGTTAAAGGTCTTTGTGCTCTCAATGTACAACCAATAGGTTTAGCATGATATTTCAACAATAAACTAAATTTCTTGGATTAGTGCGTACTGAGTAGTAGACCACAAAAATGTTTTAAATGATTAAGATTTATTTATTTATTTTCAATTAATTCAAACACACACACACACACACACACACACACACACACACACACACACACACA
>JZKD02S1674100.1:353639-416861 GCA_000966675.3 Picea glauca | reverse complement strand
TACTATGGAATACAAATTGGAGTTGTCTGCATCTTCACGAGTACACCCAGTTTTCCATGTTTCATGCTTAAAGAAGGTTATAGGCGACAAGATCCCAGTTCAAACTATATTGCCATAACTTGACGAGGACGGAAAAATCATATTGGAGCCTGAAGCCATCACTGACATAAGAATTTGCCAGCTAAGGAATAGATCCATTTCAGAGTATCTCATTAAATGGAGGAAACTATCGGCCGAAGATTTCACTTGTGAAGATGAATCTTTTATACAGAAGCATCTAGAGTTACTCAAGCATTGTGGTCAACAATTGTCTCAAGGGGAGGGGCATGTTAAGCCCTAATATTGGCTCATTACCCCTTAATGGGGGCATATTACATTAGTAATGTTATTTTATTTATGTTGGCTTTATTCCATTAGTTTTAATTATACCTCCTAGTCTCCTATATATACCAAGGAGACATTTTCATTTGGAATCATCTTGTACTTGAACATTTATGTGGGGTAAAAGAAGGTTGCCCCCTCGAAGAGGCTTATTATCTGAAATTATCTCTTTTTCAAGGTGTTGAGTACTTATTCTAAGGTTTTTCTATGCTATATTGATATTTGGTTCTTAACATGTCCTTTCAACTCACTCATATGGGACTAAGTGTCACAATCAATGCGAACCTATGATCAACATTCAACCAATGTTAGAATCACTATAGAAATATGGTGACTCCAATATTTCAAAAACTCAGACCTAAATCATATATGGAAATTTCTTCATGGGTTTGTTGTATGGAATATTTGGAAAGAACAAAATCGCAGGATATTCAGGGTGGTACTTTCTTTTGAAGCTCAAATCTGGTCTAAAATTTGTAAAAGAATTAAAGAAACAGTCCAAATCCAATCTTGTACCTCAAAATACCTCCTTAGCTAGGAAATTGATCCTAACTCCATTTTAATCTCTAATCTCAATCACCCTCCTTCCGTGAGTATTCCTACTTCATGGAATCGACCCCTAGAAGGTTTTATGAAGCTTGACTATGATGGCATCTCTAAAGGTAATCTAGGACTAACTAGTTTTGGGGTCGTATTCAAAGATGAAAATGGAAATATATTTAATATCATGGATTGAAGCTTGGGATATGAAAAAAATAAATCTACGGAGCTATGGGATTTAATCAAAGGTCTTCAAGCGACTTCCCAATTTAGTTATCAAAAGATCATAATATAAGGGGATTCACGAGTCATTCTATCTTTGTTCACCAAGCGTTTGAATGGCTCTGAGCCTGCCAAAATATCCCCTAGATGGATACTTTTAAGTAACCTTGAATATCTCAAATCCCTGCTCCTTCCCAACTATATCCTTATCCCTGCTCATATCCATCGGGAGGAAAACAATGTGGCAAACAAGCTAGCTAATAGTGGGATCGAATGTCAAGATCATGATCTAGTCTATAATGCATCCTAAACTCCTACTCATCCATTATTCTTGGAATGATCATAAATGGTGAAGTTGGAGGTATCTTCCCTAGATGGGGTGTCACCCTGACAATCACTAGCATGATCTGACTATATACATATGTCACCTCTTGGTTCTCTTCATCTATCCCGAGGTTGATGGTTTTCATAGTGAATTTAAACCCATTCAGTTCATCCTTACAGTCTCTATCTTTCAAGGATCTGATCATGGCTCTCACTCATGGGAGTGATGTGGGATTTTCTATGGCCAGGTACAGAGAATTGAAGGTCACAATAAAGGTTTTGGAGGGTCTCATGGGGACTCACATTACCTGTGATAGTTTATTCCGGCATGCCACTTTTTCCACTCACATTGTTCCCCCCTCTCTTGTCGTGCCTCTAGTCTCCTCCCCTCATATTCTGCTCTCCTCCTTATGGGCATTTTTTATTTTCTCTTGGATCATCCTATGTGGGATTCAGTATAGATTCATGCCTCGTGAAATGGGTAAGCCTCTTCGTGTTGGTGGGAGCTTCTCTAGCTTCCGAGGGTGTTTTTGTAGTGGTTCTCCAAAACCCGGTGTTAATAGTAGTGGTTCCTTGTGCCCAAATTTCTCCGCCATGGAATGTGGTTATTTTATTCCTGATGCTACTATTGAGTTGAGGGCAATGAGAATCAATCCTTCCTAGTCCTCTATTCAGATCCATGACAATCACAAGGGAGGATATGGTTCCAAACCTTAGATGAAGTTGCCTCTTCTGGTCGGGTTCTCGAATGGCCAAAGTCAACTTATCATTGAACTAAGGTGAGACAACAAGGAACAAAATTTCAAGCAGGAATTGATGGACAAAAATATCGAGTGGTTGTTGGACTCCATCTTAGATGATTCACATCATAGACATAATGTTGGCACAGGGGAAGACTTGGGGTTCGGTTCTAATAGTGCACCAACAAGCCCTAACTACTGTCCCTTTAGGCAACACCTGCGAAGCAGATGCAATCTCACTCGAAGTAGCAATAGGGGGTTACAGGACACATGTGTTTACAATCAAAGGAAATGCAAGTGTAATCAAGGCAACCACACACGGAGATCAGACTATCCTTTCCAAGCATAAACCTACTTCACAAAGTTATATATCATATCTAACATACTAATGCATCATCAGAGTAACAGAATTAAAGAACACAACATCAATCACTCACAACACAAGATATACATGGTTCACCCTCTCCCTAGGGCTACATCCACAAAACTACGCTTTACAATATATTAGGTGAAAGCTTACAGTTCTATTTTCACTCTTAGCTTGCAAATCTTCTCTCCTTCTCTCTTCTCTCTGTCTCCCTTCCCTGCACACCCAACTACAGGGTTGATCTTTTCACCCAGCTGAAGATCTTACAATACCGAGTGCTCTCATAGCACAATACTTCTGTCTCTACATGAACAACAACCAAGTCAGAATGACCCCATCTTAGGTCCTCTTGAACTTTATTTATACATTACAATAGCTCACCGACAACCTTAGTCTGAAACCTTGGTGTCAAAACTCTAGATACCAAAACCCTAGGTGTCTAAAATCCTAGGTCAACTTGACTCACGTTTTCAGGGCTTCGCCTTCTTGTCTTTCCTTCCTTCCCACGAGGTTCTCCAAAGAATCTACCGATGGATTTTTCCGCTTGTCGAGTTGTCCATGATCCACCTTCCTTGCTGATCTGTCTTCCTCAATATCCTTATCCAACGAATTTCTCTCTCAGAATTTGCTCCATCTTTTCTTCTTCTTTAACCACTTCAACCTGATCTCAGTCAACCTTCTTTCTGCACAGTTTGTGTTTCTCCTTTTCTTCCGTAATATTTGCTTTCTTCCATAACCAAGGGCCAATAGGCCCCCAACACTCACCTGTGACTCATCCCGAGGCAGTATGATCTTAATCTTTTTTTGTAGCTTGACTTCAGACTGTGCAACACAGCCTGTGCTTTCTGCTCTGTTCCTCCACCCTGTGTGCATACCGTCTTTCTTGTGTCTGGTGCCCAGTCTCAACTACACCTGGTACCTATACCCTTCTTCTTCTATTTTTATGGAGATCTACGAGGCATCTGGTTGTCATAGTACAATTTCAACTGGCTCCCATTCACCAATCCTTCCTTCCACTCCCCATTCAAAGTCTTCAGCTGTGCAACCTCTCCTTCTGTAACATAGAAAACCTCATATGGCCCCAGCCAATGTGTTCTACACTTCCCTGGATGCTTCATGAACTTGCTATCGCATACCAATACCAGATCTCCTTGCTTAAATTTTTTCTTCATGTTATGCCTGTCATGGTAGGCCTTTTCTTGTTCCTTCTGAACTTGCTGATGAAATCCTGCAATAAATTTGTCTTCTTCTAGTTTGACAAACTATGCGAGCCTCTCTTGAACAATTCCAGTTTCATCCATATCTGTAAAGGATGTAATTATTAATCTAAGAACTAAATATTCCATGGGTACAATGACTTCTAGGCCATATACCAACTTAAAGGGAGTCTGCATTGTCAGTTTCTTACAAGTGGTTCTATAGGCCCATAACACTGCTGGTACTCTCAAATCCTAGTAATCTCTATTTACACTGCAAATCTTCATCAGTGGTGTCTCCAATATCTTGTTGAAGGCTTCAACCGTACCATTCTCCTACAGGTGGTATGGGGTGCTCTTCTGATGGTGAACTTCAAATTCATGAGTCAGGGGTTCAATAGTCTTATTAATAAAATGTGTACCTTGATCACTCATGAGGATATTTGGGCATCTAGACCTGGTTATGATATCATCAAATATGAAATGCGTAGCTATAGTTGCACTACAATCGTTAACTGCTCTTGCTTCTGCCCATCTGGTCAAATACTCTGTTGCAGTGATGGTGTATCTAGCTCCCGTGTGCTTCCCTGGTGGGTGTATAGGTCCCACTAAGTCAATGGCCCATTTCTCAAATGCTTGTAATGTTAGTTGGGGTGCTAATGACATTTCATCTCTTCTGGAAGGTTTCCCAACTCTTTGGCATACATCACATACTCTGTAGTATTCTTTAGCATCTTTCTGTAAAGTGGGCCACTAGAGGCTATCTCTAAGAACCTTTTGCACTATTTCTTTTCCTGCGTAGTGTCCTCCTACAATGACTTCATTAGCTTCTTCTAAAATCAATGGTCGTTTTGCCTCCATAACACATCTTCTCAGGATCTCATCAGGTTCCATATTATATAGTTGTCCATATATAAGTGAAAAATCTGCAGCGTGCACTGCCAGTTGTTTCTTGTGAATGAATGTGTATTCACGAGGTGCTATTCCTGTTGATAGGAACTGAACTATCTCGATGAAGTGATCATCAACCTTTATAAAGGACAAAAATTGTGCATCCGACAGTGTATCCTCCAAAATAATAGGTTCCTCTCCATGTTCCAACCTAGACAAGTGGTGAGGTCCCGTGTTCATCCTTCCTAGCTTTACCACAATTTCAAAATCATATTCCTGAAATAACAAAGCCATCTGCATATATTTCCCCCCAACATTGGCTTTTTGACTAGGTATTTCAATGCAGAGTGATCAATGAACATATTAAAGTGTCCTCCTAACAAGTAGTGATGAAACTTCTGCAGTGCATACACCATGGCTAAAACTTCTCTCTCAGTGGTGGTGTAATTTATCTCATCTATTGAGAGATTACTGCTAGAAAAGGATAATGGGTGGTCAATATCTCCTACTCCTGGTTGTGCTAACACTACTCATAGTGTAATAGAATATTCATCGACATGCACATGAAATTCCTTGCTCCAATCTGGGAAAACCAGAATAGGCGCAGTAACCATTTTATGTTTCAGTGTGTCGAAGCTCCGCTAACATTCCTATGTCCAGTGAAAATGACAATATTTCTTCAAAATCCTCTCCATAGGTGTTGTGATTTGTACATATCCATTAATGAACTTCTTGTAGTATCCGATATGTCCCAGCGCAGTGCACAACTGTTTGACTGAAGTAGGAGGGGATAAATCGACAATAATGGCAATCTTAGATGGATCTACCATCAATCCCTGCTTACACATGATATGGCCTAACAACACTCCAAAGGGTGAAAAGAAAATGCATTTCTTCAGGTTTAGGGAAATTTGACATTTCCTGCACTTATCCAACATTAGTCTTAAGCATTTAATATGGTTTTTCAATAAGCTAAAAACAGTCTAATCATCAAAATAGGCTTCCTGAAATTTATGTAAAAACTCCTTGAATGCTTCGACCACCACCCTAGAAAAGATGGCTGGTGCATTCTTCAATCCAAAAGGCATCATTGTGTATTGGTAGGATCCCCATTCTGTTTCAAACGTGGTCTTATGGCGATCTTCCTTGGCAATCCTGATTTGATGGTATCCAAAAAATCCATCGGTGAAGGAGTAGACTTTCTGTCCTCCCACGTTATCTAACACTTCGTTAGTAAATGGTGTAGGGAATCATATAGACATGCATAATTCAACTTCCTGAGATCTACACAGATTATTATCTCGCCTGTTTTCTTATCCTGAACCACCATAGGGCTAATCCACTTCGATTCTTCAACAGGTTCTATGATTCCTGCTTCCAACATTCTGTCTAATTCAATATTCACTTTCTCCTTATATTTAGGGTTCAATTTGTAGGGTATTTGTTTAACTGGCCTTGCATCTGGTTTCAAGGGGTTATTCATCTCTCCCATGGGATCTTTAATGCCCTTCATATTAGTGAACTTGGTTGGAAACAAGTCCCGATATTCGTGCAGTAACTCTGTGATCTTGTCAATAGTGGCATCATCCTAGTAATCTTCAACATTAGCAAGCTTAGTTGCTTTCTCTGTTCCAATATTAACTTTCTTGAGTTTGATTAGCTGTCCAATAAAAGGTAGTTCGACTCCTGGTTCTTCTATGTCTCTCTGTCCTTCCATTTTTGCGATGTTCACATTCCTAGGATCATCGTCTTTATCGACATTGATATTGTAAAATCCTTGCAATTTCTGAAGAGGTGCAGTCCATTCATCCTCTTCTTGCTCCACAGGGAGGCTAGGTGCCTCCTCAAAGACTCTCTGTCATACAACCTGTAAAGCTTGATCTACCAGAGGGTGCTGACTATCAAATAAAAATGTAGCTACAAAATTCTGAGTCATACCTTGCCAATATGCAGTGGTGAGGCGCAGTTCTGCTTGAAGGTACTAGTTGATAGGCATTGTGTCTAGAGTATTGATGAATTTATGCACCCACTGCTCTTGAGGAATGTTTCTCCAGGCCTCTTCATAACCTCGCACATGGTATTTTGGATAGCTTTGACCTGTGTACCTAACTTTTCATCCTTTGACCTGTGTACCTAACTTCACATCCTTCGACTTGTTTTGAAAATTACGCTATCATCAAAGTGTGACATTATATCCAGTTCACGATGTTCCTTTTATGTGTTCCCCACCATCTTGCTGGAGTATCTTTCAAAGCCTCATCCAAGGCCAACAGTCTCTGTTGTACTGGTATAGTTTCCTCAAATTCTAGTAAGAAAGTTTCTAAGTGATTCAAACCATCAAATGTGGGTACATTACTTACTGTTGTGCCGATCCAACAAACTTCTATGGTCAATCTAGCACATATCCATGTAGATACTTCATACATTTTTTTCTTCCAGTTCTCCAGTGATTCTTCTGAGTCTGATGAACATGCATTGTCACTTCTCCAACTTAAATTCCCATCTGCTATAGGATTAATGTAATCCTGCTATCTTGCTGTCAGTTTGTATATATTCTCCAACTCATATGCACGGTCTTCTTCTCTGATGGGATCTGTGTATCTAGGAACTTCATCAGGATCCAAAGGTGCGATGACCCTAAGTCCATCACCTTCAAACATCATTCTTCTTTTCTTCAAGTCAACAACATTAGAATTGTTGAAAGCCCAATCAATTCCTAACAACTCGAGATAAGGACAACTATCATTGACTATCTCAATCACCTCGAAGTCCACAAATGTTCTGACCCCATCAATGTCCACAGGGACATGTTCCAATCTTCCGAAGGGGCTGATAGCCTATTGATTGACCATCCTAATCCTAATGGAGGAATAGATCAACTTAGGTTTTCCCATCAGTGCCCAGGTATGCTTCGTCATGACATTGGCCTCTGACCCTAAGTCGAGGACCACATAATCTATATCATAATCTCCAATTTGAGCATTAAGGTGTAGTTCCTTATTTTTCCTTCTCTTTTTGGATAGTTGATGTACTTATTTATTCAGTAGTGGATCTACCCTTCCTATCTCATAATGTTGGATCAAGTTTTGTAGCTCTTGTACAATGCTCTCATCCTTTATCAAATTAATTCAAGTGCATAAGAATTCCATGAGTCTTCTTACCTCTTTTCCTTCTCCAGGTGAAGCAGACTGATCAAAGGCCAGGGGCATTCCACATTCTCTCACTTCTGGTTGTGCCTTGGATGAAGAAGCTTGATCTCTTCCAAACTCTTTTATTTCCTCTTCAAATGTTTTCTTCTCTCTCTTTGGATCAAACTCCCGTGTCTTCTCCACAACTTTTCTGACTCCTGATTGTTCTGTAGTCTTCCCTGGAGTCACCCTGTCTTCTCCTGTAGCAGTGCCTCCTATAGTGATAACAACGACTCTAGGATCTTCTCCGCGAGGTTCTGCTGTGATTAGTTGTACTTGTTGGCTTCCTCCTCATCCTTCCTAAAGTTTGGCTAACAATGAAGGACAATCTTCTATGACATGTTCAAATGAATTGCAGTGACTACAAGTAGTACAAGGGTTCTAACAGTCCCCTTCCAAGTGACCTGGCTGTGTGCAGTTATAAAAAATGATCTGACCTCGACCTCGACCCATACCTCCTCCTCGTCCGCTTCCTCTGAATCCACCACGAGGGTTGAAGTTTCCTCTTCCTTGGGAGTTATACTGCGTAGTGTTCCCTTCTTGTTGTACTTTTCCTTGAATTTTGTATATATCCCTTGATCTTTCATGCAAGAGGTCATAATCTCTACAGTCCTTCTCATCATGAGCCACAAATTTACAGAATGTGCAATAGAGGTTCGTAGGTTTCTGAACATACTTTTGCATGTAATAGCATTCTCTAGGGTGATGATGTCTATTTCTACATACCTCACACCAAGGTAGAGTAACTTGATTCAAAGGGCTCAGAGCTCCAAAAGCCAAGTATTCATGAAATAGGGGACAATTCTCCTTGTCATGGCCTTCTGATTTGAATCTAATGCACCAAATGTATTCTCTCTTATATTTTCCCTTATATTTTTTCATATCTTCAACCTGTAGTGATAAGATAGTTATCTGACTCAATATTTGACTCATACATGAGCTAGATTCTTCCATAGGGGTCGATTCTAGTTTCATTGCGATCTCTAATGCCTTAGCATGTGAAGCAATCTTCTGCTATATCAGAGGGACTTTGATGTGTGGTAGGAGGGAAACAATGAACCATTCCTTGTTCTGCTCGTCTAGGATCTGAAAACTGAAATGACTTATCAAGGTCTTAAACCTCTAATCAAACTCCCAAATAGGTTCAGCTACTTTCTACTTAATTTATTTCAACACTGTGATGCACTGCAACTCCGACTTAGGTTTCTTGAATTATGCAATCAACACAGTCTTAATCTCGTTCAACGGTTTCGGCTGGACAATTCCTTGGATGAAATTCATGTACCAACTCAATGCACGATCTCTTAGGGTAGTACTAAACTGATCTTGTTTAACAACTTCATTAGTGACATTCTTAATACTCCATATGACTTCACATAGAAACTAGTGTTGGTTAGGATCTTCAGATCCATCTCCTCTAAAGGTGGGTAACCTCATCTCATCTGCCATAGATCTTCCTAGGTTTCCTGACTGAGTGTGCATTGAACCACTTGTACCAATGCTCTGAGTTATCTAATAACTTAGGTTACTTTGGTTACTTAATGTTGTTAAAGAAACATGGGGCATAATAGCACTTACTTCAACATTCTGCACAATCCTTGAAGTTTCTAACTCTTCTCGGCAAGGTTCTTCAGTCTTCTCTTCTTTTTCCCCAACGGACTTTGAATGTTCCTCATTCAACAACTCTTCTTCTTATCCACTATAGAAACCTTCTTCCTGTGCTGGTGGTTTGTGACTCTGCTCGAACAAGTTCACCATAGGAACTTCTCTAAAGTTTCTCCCACTGCGTGTGTGTCCGACCTCTACGTCGCTGTCGCTTTCTGAATTCTTGAACATTAGTTTTTTCAATCTGACCCACTACTGTATCTTCAATATATTCTTCTCATGTAATAACATCTTGATCTTCAACTTCAAGAAGTTTAAAAAATTTCCTCTAGGTCCCTTAAAGAAATATCTCTCTGCTTGGCTATATGATTCTACTTTGTCAATAGAAAACTCGATGATATACCCTCCAATGGTACTATCAAATCAGTAATATACTGCTCTCAACATGATGTTATTAAATTTATTGACCTTCTTGATCAACACCGAGGTCCAAACCATAGGTGGTCTAGATCTGATCTCAAACTGGGTATCTGCTAATCTGGCCAGCCACTTGTATATCTCCTTATGAATCCCTCCAAAGAAAATATTGTGTATATCAATAAAGATATACCTTCCCAACCAGTCTTCTGTGCTAATATTAGGGTTCTTATTCTGAGCTTTTGTGAGTCCTTCTCTTGTTCGTCTATCCACTTATGAATCTCTGTTTTCGATGGAAACCACCTTGACATTCCCTCAAGAAGATCCTGGTCCCAACAACAAAACCATTTGTTGGCACAGGGGCAAAACCAAGGTTCAGTTCTAATAGTGCACCAACAAGCCCTAACTACTGGCCCTTTCGAAAACACCTGCAAAGCAGATGCAATCTCACCCGAAGTAACAATAGGGGGTTGAATTGAAATAATCTTAACTGAATAGAATTGTCATTAAGGGAATTCGAAGAGAACCAAAGGTGAAAAGTGGTAACGTGATCACCATGATCCTCACCATGTTTTACCCTCAAATTTTGGAATATCTGAAGGAAGCTTAGTGCGGACGGGGGGGCGGGGGCATGTCAGATCATGAAACATAGGGTCGTTCATTAACTTAGACAAGTCTGGCAGATTGAGCGTGGCCAAAAAAGGGAGATGGGGTTGTGGCATCTGGCCCCAAAATCTCCAGAAACATTGTTGTTGGGGAATCACAACCCATCCAGGGTTCTGGTAAGCACCATGTCCCTGTTTGGGATTGTAAGACCCTCCTTCAGATTGATTTATTAGGGGTTGGTTGGGCACCATTCCAGTAGGAATTTTCTGATGAAGGCTGTAAAAACTGCCCCCAGCCAGAGTGGCTCCAGGTTGGGGTTTCCCAAGGTATGAAATTGACCTCCTCCGGGTGTGAATTTAGAGGATACAATTGTATTTGTCATGCCAAACGTGTTGGTCAGAATAGGTACAGAGGAGGTGGGTGTAAAGGATGGAACATGAGTATCTTGTTCGCGAGGTTGGTTAATCCATCCAAAAGCATTAGGGACAGGATTAAACCTGGGGTTAAAAGGAGGAAAGCCTCCAATAGTAGGAGTCATTTGTGGGACATGAATACCACCAAACAAGAATGGATTATGTGAAGGCATTGTACCCTCAAGTCCAATGCTAGTATTCTAACTAGCCACTGGGATGGAGGTTGAAAAATGTGATGTGAAATTTGGCATACCATAAGAAAAAGGACTAGAGTCCATAGGGATGGACTGGTCATTATAGCCTGATGAGTGAAAAAGACACCCAAAAGGGTTTGTGGCTATAGGTTGATTATTCACTATAGGACGAGCATAGGTGATGATATGAACCTCCGACACTACAACTATTGTGGTTGAAGGTTTCGAAGGGGTACCATTAACTATAATAGGCATGGGAGTCGAAGGACTCCCAGTATATTTTTGAATCGATTCAGTACTCATCCTTGTATGATCACAAGTATGATAAGTGGAGGTGTGCGTACCATGTTTGATAAATTTATGCCTTATAGAAGGAAAAGACTCAAAATATGGTGGTAAATGTAACAAGAGGCGAGAATTGTGGGGAAGTTGGTCTGGCTCCATGATGAATCAATAATCGATATATAAAAGAAATCCTAAGGCCAACTAGTAATTAAAGAGCACACCAAAATAAAATCAAAAGGCCAATATGCACACAAACAGGGTAAAGTGGCTGAAAGGGGCCTCCTCCCTAAAGTAGGTATGCCTCGCCCAAGAGGGGCCTGAGACTCCCTTCTAAAGATTAGAGGTATCATAATCAGTTATAAGGTCTCTCGTGGGCTTAACAACTAGTCGATCAGATCCCCCCGGTGAGGTAATCCTCCATACAGGTTGTGTGTTGTCCGACCCTTATCTAACCCAGGGTACCTGCAAAATAACCCTTGAAAGTAACCTATGTGGTACCTATGTCAAGAAACTAAGAAACCACGATATAATTGATGCATAGGAGAACAATTGTAATTCAGGTCCACCATATGGGCAGGGTAACAAAGCCCGAAACCTCAAAAGAACCACCTCTCACAGAGGTAAAGGTACTAGCAAGATCCCCATATATGAATAGATCCCCATAAATATATCTGACACTAAGAAGGTATCGGGGGGATATCCCTTCAACCAACCTGACGTGACCTCATGTTTAAATCTGGTGTAAGCGGAGCCTCCTGACATCACCAATTATACAATGGATTTCTCCACTCCCTTAGTCAGATACATATGTTGATTTAATAGCCTTGGAGAAGTTTACTCACAAAATCCTATTCCAAGGCTCTAAATCCTAAGCTAGTTTATGCACCCTAGAAAATAAAATTGTTACTAATCAATTTTAAATTATCAGTGTTATTTTTAGTGGCCTTGCTTACTCAAAAAGGTGTGATCGTGAAACTAGTGATGTTTTGACTCAGCAAGTAAAATAAAAGAATATGAATACAATGCAAAGTCCAACTTCAATTTCCAATAAATGATATGCTTTCCAAAATGCAATTCTCAATTTAGTTCTGCAATTCCAAATAAGATGCAATCTTTATTTACATGTACTAATATCATTGATAAGGATTCAAGAGATCAAATGCCAACAATGTAAAATGCCTAATATTTTTGTATTTTCAAATAAAAGAATGAAAATGCAAGGACTGAACAACAACTTGATATAAAAACTCTATTGTATGTAAACATAGACAAACCAAGTAGGATATCAAGGAGAAAAAACCCAGGCCAAGATGCAATTAAAATCAAATGAAAATGATGAAGAGAAAGGTACCACCCAAAAATTCAACCAAAGAAAGGTTTCCTATCATTCCACAGACACTTAACAGTCATAAAAAAGACCCAAGAAGACTCAACAACCATCAAAACTTACCCAACAATAATAAAAAATAGTAACCAAGAATCAAAGGGTGATGTACATGATAGTTCAGGGGAAAAGAACATATATACACCTCTTGCAGAAGGACAACACCCGTATGTACACGACTATGAGGTAAAAACCCACGTATATGTGTTAAAACACAACTAGGCTAAGGAGAGGGCTAAGAAATCCAGACTCGGAATGAACAGAGGTTGTCAAGTAGTCAAACAACAAGAAACTCAATATAAACAAGAGAAATATAAGGATAAAAACACTCCAAACCCTGAAAAAGAAGATTATATCCCCAGTATAGTCGCCAATTCTGTTACGAGGAAAATCTCTCTATGGCTAGGGGTAAACCACAACAGACAAAAATAACTGCAGAAATCAAATATAATCTTAGGTATGCTATATAAAAAAATATGCTATAAATACAAGTGATCTAAATGTATATCGGTGGCCACCTACCTTTTCCAATTGTCTCAAAATAGTTTTCTGGCAATTTTGGCAATTTATTATTTTTAGCAGTTTTTACTTCCAGGGCCACTTTGAGGTCCTAAATGAAGGTTTTTAGGGATAGATATTCTCAATGATAGACAAAGGAACTATAGATTCCCAAAAATGAATCTCCTCGATGATACCTTTCCGACGGGCTATCATACGCCTAAAACAGAGATCGTATGCAAACGTTACGGCCCTGAGAAGTTGATGTACTAACTTACCCAGATAGGGCCCACATGACTTTTGGTGCTTCATCTCCTAGGGTTAGGTTTTTGGATGTCTAGGGATTTTGGCATTTCTTTTTATTGTAAAAATTCCTTCATAGCCTCATTATAATGATCTTCTTGTGAATGAGCATATTCGTCATATCTCTTCTCAGAGATAAGCCGCCACCATTCAAGCAAGCTTGTTTTCGCTGCATTTTATAGTTTCAACTTATTTCCTTATTGAATATAAAACTATTTTTACTGTATCTCTGTTATTTTGTGTTAAGCACCTATTAATAATCTGTATTCATTTCATTCTTCTCATAAAATTTAGATCATTGGTATCAGAGAGGTCTTCTCCTTGTCATCTTAATGCATGTCCCCAACGAGGTCAGAGTACAAAGAGTTGGGTCTCGAGCTTGTTTCTCTTGAGTACAAAATCTCTCACACGCCCAAGCGACCTCTCATGGCAGGAGAAAATACATATGATAGGACATGAGATCCTTTCAAACTGTTGATTGAGGAAGCCTTCACGCAAAAAAGGAATGAGATGATGGATAGTTTTGCACAAATCCTTCGCTGGCTACCAACAGACGACGCATCTTCTTCGAGCGGAGGCACCGCCCCCTTCAAGGTACAAATACAATTCGATATTCCTATATTTGAAGGTCAGATAGACGTATATGTTTTAGACAAGTGGTTGAATCTACTAGAAGGGTATTTTTCTGTCCATAACTTTTCGAATAGAGAAAATATTACTTTTGCGCTCCTCAAAGTCGTTCCCCATGTCAAATATTGGTGGGAAATCTTCTGTGAGAAAAAGGAAATAGAGGAACCCTCATTATTTATAGTCAATACCACCTGGGAATCCTTCAAGGATTCTATTAAGGAACAATACTACCCTGTTGGAAGTTATGACAACTTGTATACCAAATGGACCACACTGTGACAAGAAAGAGACCAAGCAGTGCCATATTTCACAAATATATTTCATACCTTGCTGACCAAGCTGGGTATAAAATATTTTGAGTGAAATCTAGTGCTCAAGTATTGCGATGCTCTGCATAGATACATCCAGACTGAAATGGAATTTTTGGACATCTCATCCTTGGGAATAGCCTACTGATATGTTGTCAAAATCGAGCAGAATCTCAGACAAAAGATGCTGCAATTTAGGCTTGGGGACCCCTCACAACAAAATCTAGGAAAGGGAGGCCACAACCCACAGAACAAAGGATAGAGAAAATATGGACAGTATCAAGACAACCAATCCAAGTCACAAGCAAAGAAGGACAACGAAAAGACAAAGAAATATATCGATAAGTGGTGCGACTTCCATAAAAGCCCTTGGCATAACACTGTTGACTGCCACTCAAAGTAGTTGCTAGTGGCCGAAGTGAAAGCCTCTGAGTCAGATGCAGGTTTAAATTCTGAGCCAAAACTAGAAATGGAAAGATGGATCATTGATGCAGAACCCAGTGCCACCATTGCTACCACCAAGCTCCAGCCTGGTGAACCAAACGAGCCAGAAGAAGGAGAACACTTCTTCCAGTCACATATGTGGGTAAAAGGCACCCCACTGCACTTCATTGTTGATAGCGGTAACCAGAAGAACCTCATCTCAATAGAGGTCATCAAGCGACTGTCCCTACCGACAACGCCGCACCCACAACCCTACACCATTAGATGGCTCCACCAAGGAAGAGATCTCTGCGTCAACTGTTGTACGACATCAAGCCCTTCAAAGACAAGGTATTGTGTGATGTTTCTTCTCTTGAAGTTTGTGATGTTCTTTTGGGCCAACCTTATTTATGGAAACATCATGTTGTATATGAGTTTAGGCCTTGTAGTGTTATTATTGCTTTGAAAAGGAAATTGTACAGGATACCCGAGGCAGTCCCACCTAGTTCTATTTCCTTCATCTTTGCTAAGAAATGCAGGAAGGTCATCTCTCAAACGAGGAAGTTTGTCTTCTTCATGATTCACTGTCAGAATAAGCGAAAGATCATAGCCACATATAGGGTCCTACGACCGACCTCTCCACACAGCAGAAGAAAGTAGATAAGTTCATGGAAGAATACTCATATATCTTCTCTTCACCTACCAGGGTACCTCTGCACTGCTAGGTTAAGCACCCCATCGATCTGACCCCCGTTTCACCACTATCCAATGGGCTAGTCTATCACCTCTCTTTGTTATAGAATGAGGAGATCAAGTGACAGATCCAAGAACTGCTCCACAAGGGGCACATCCATCCTAGCTCATCACCTTATAGGAGCCCAATCGTGCTAGTACATAAGAAAGATGGAACCTAGTGACTCTGCATTGATTACCGAGCTCTGAATAAAATCACATTCAGAAACTGGTACCCAATTCCCCGAATCGACGACCTCCTTGATCAACTCACGGGGGCCAAATACTTCAGTAATATTGATCTAAAGTCTGGCTACCACCAGGTCCCGATAGAATAGACAAATGTATGGAAAACTGCCTTCAAGTCAAAGGAAGGCCTTTTTGAAATGTTGGTCATGCCCTTTGGTTTGACAAATTATCCAACCAATTTCATGAGGATGATGGATGATATCCTGTGACCATTCACCAATAATTTTGTAGTGGTGTATCTGGATGAAATTCTCATTTACAACAAGACTTGGGTTGAACACTTGCAACATATTCAACAGGTTCTGTGCACCCCACGACAACACAAGCTATATGCCAACTTGGAAAAATTCTCTTTTGGCATGGACATGGTCCATTACCTGGGCTACATAATTGATTAGCATGGCATACATGTGGATCCAACTAAGATCCAAGTCATCTGTGATTGGACAGCCCCAACCACACTCACTGAGCTTCGGAGCTTCTTGGGCCTTGCCAATTTCTACCGCAAGTTCGTGTTGGGATTCTCCCATATTGCATGGGCCCTTAGCCAAATAACCAGGGGTGGTGGTAAGGTGAAATTTGCGTGGGGTCGGTCCCAACAATAAGCATTTGATGATTTGAAGAAACGCTTGTGCTCATCCCTAGTAATTTTACTACCATACCTACAACAACCCTTTGAGATCGAAACAAATGCTTTAGACTATGTGGTGGGCGTCGTTCTCACTCAGCACGACCACCCCATGGCCTATCATAGTGACACACTGTCATATGCTGTCCATAAGTACCCTACTTACGACAAAGAAATGTACTCCATTGTGTAAGCCTGCCACCAGTGGAGACATTACATTCTTGGGAAGGAGACAATCATCCACACTGATCATAAGCCACTGTAGTTCATGCAGACACAAGGAAAATTGCAGAATGATCACCATAAAAAATGGTCCACATACTTGCAACAATTCCACCTCAACATCAAGTATAAAACAAGAAGCACCAATCATGTCGTTGATTGCCTTAGTAGACCGCCAGTCACGACACTCACCATGGTGCTAGACTCCTGCGGCCATGAGACCTCTAGATGCCCCCAACTCTATGATACAGACCCGAACTTCACCACCACCTACCAAATTTTGGGTGCAAACACAGTTGTCGATAATTTTCATCTTCAGGATGGGTTGTTGTGTCGTCTGGGCCATATCTATGTTCCATCACGTGATCGATTGATCTGATATGGTAATCCCACTACAGTCTGGTGGTAGGACACTTCAGCGTCGAAAAGACAGTGGCGATGCTACAAAAACATTTCTACTGGCTGAAACTTCGACATGAGATCAACAAGTATATATGGTTCTACATTTCCTGCGCTATTGCCAAACTGAACACTAAGAAACAGGGCCTGTACACCCCTCTTCCTACTCCTTACAGGCCATGGAAATCCATCTCAATGGACTACATGTCAGGCCTCCCATCCACCAAACGTGGAAATGACTATGTTTTTGTGGTTGTTGATCGCTTTTCTAAGATGGTGATTCTGGTTGCCTGCAAGAAGAACATCACAATAGAGGCCACTTCCAAGCTCTTCTTTGAACGAGTCTGGGTACATTTTGGAATCCCACAAACCACTGTCTCAAATCGAGACATTTGATTTCTCAGCACATTCTGGTCGAGCCTCTGGTCACTGCTGGACACCAAGCTCACCAAATCCATGGCCTTCCACCCCTAGAAATATGGCCAAACGAAGGAGTAAATCAAATGATTGTGCATATCCTTCGCATGTATAATTCAAAGAACCCTCACACATGGGATGCAATCCTTCCCTATGTCCAACATATCTACAACTGAGCCCTTCATAGCTCAACCAACCATAGCCCCTTTCAGGTGGGGTTGGGATTCCAACCATGGGTCCCATAGATGTTGCACTTCCCCTTGCGGTCACCTCAACTGACTTATCTCCTGCTCCAAATGAATCTAACAAAGCCACCCGTTTCATTGATCAGATTTATCACATCTTTCAACAGGTTCATGATATCCTACAGAAGTCCAATGACAAGTACAAGCAACGCCATGATCAACATCGAGTGCCACATAAGTTTTAGGTGGGTGACAAAGTTTGGTTGCACTTGCAGAAAGAACGCCTTACAAGACCCCATTAGAATATTGACCCAATCTGTTATGGTCCGTACACCATCACCAAGACCATGGGAGATAATTCTTTTGAGATCAACATTCCTCCTTTCCTTGGGATGCACCTAGTATTCAACGTGGATCTGCTTCGCCCTTATTTTCCACCATTATTGGACACCTCAGACGTAGCAGAACAACTGACACCAAAAGAGATCAAACCTGACTGCATACAACAGGAATCCAACGATCAGATTGTGGACACACAGATCAAGGGAACTCGACAATAAAGTATCCAACTTTATCGAGTCATCAAAGTAGGGCAGCTCCTGCACCAAGGCAAGTGGCTCACCTGAGGCCAAATTCAACAAACATTTCCTCATCTGATGGTGGAACTCAATGAAATGGATACCATTTATTCCTAAGGAGGGAGGATTGGCCTAGGTGGATATCAGTGGGTACCCACCTTTTCCAACTGGTTCAAAACAGGTTTCTGGCAATTTAGGCAATTTGCTATTTTTAGCAGTTTTTACTTCCAGGGCCATTTTGAGGGCCTAAATGAATTATTTTCGGGATCGAACTTCTCAAAGATAGACAAAGGAATTATTGATCCCCCAAAATTAATCTCCTCGATGATACCTTTCCAACGGGCTATCATACGCCTAAAACAATGATCGTATGCAAAAGTTACGACCCCAGGAAGTTGATGTACTAACTTACCCAAATGGGGCCCACATTACTTTTGGCGCTTCATCTCCTAGGGTTATTTTTTGGATTTCTAGGGTTTTTGGAATTCCTGTTTATTGTAAAAATTCCTTCAGAGCCACATTGTAATGATATTCTTGTGAATGAGCGTAGCCGTCACATCTCTTCTTAGAGATAAGCCACCACCATTCAAGCAAGCTTGTTTCCGCTGCATTTTACAGTTTCAACTTATTTCCTTATTGAATAGAAAACCAATTTTACTGTATATCTGTTATTTTGTGTTAAGCACCTATTAATAATCTGTATTCATTTCGTTCTGCTCATAAAATTCGGATCAAAAAGATAAAAGGCCTACCTCGTCCAGACGTTCAATGAAGTCCATCGTTGAACACTTGAATCAAAGCAATACACCTGCAACTTGTCCTCAACAACCAAGAAATGCAAGAATATGGTGATAATATATAATGTTAGCACATTCAATAGCATAATCCATCAACATTCATAACAAATACTCCCATGGAATAACAATTCAAATATTTTCAAGATATTAATTGAACGAGAAAAGAGTATTTCTATTAAAATGTAATCAGCAGAAGTGAATGAATTAGAAACTTTAGTGCCGGCATGGCTCGGAATCGAGAAACTAAGTCCCTTCCAGCTGGGCCTCCATTACTTCAATCATCCACCAAAGGAAATATCATGTAAGAGAGACAATGAGGTTCTCAATCAAGTAGGGAAGATCTTGGGGGCTAAACAATGTGTTCAGACTTAAAAGGACAAAGGGATGCAGACTTAATATGAAGTGAATAATTTATCCAGAGTAAATTTGCTCTCAAAGTTAAATTCTTCTCTTCTTTTCCATGGCTCAGATTTGGCCCATTTATAGCCTTCAAGTGGAACTGAAGGGCCGATTTGAAATGTTTCCAGTATATGGAAGGTCAAGGATCATGGATCACGTGAAGTGACATGGAAACCCGACACCATTTTTTAATTTTGGGCACAAAACCTGATGTACACGAGCTGTAGTGGTGAAACCTACGTATACACATGTTGTACAATAGGTAGGGAGCCTAGTTCATATATCCCATGGAGACTGAAAAATATAACAACATTTTGGGCCAAAAAATAAAATTTCAGAAAAATTCTGAATTTTTATGAAAATTATAAAATTTTCAGGATTTTTGAAAGCAATTCCGCACAGATGATGATGTGGACAGTATCAATGACATGGAATGACATGGCCCATTGTAGCAATGCCATGGTGGTATAAGGAAAGGGTCTTCTAATTGAGTTTAGATAATCAATGGCCCGTATCAAATTCGACTTAGCAATCAACAACTGAGATTCATTTGTTGATGGGGCCTTTCAAACTTCGTTGGAATTCAATGAAGTAAGAACAAGCATAGTTCACAGAAAATCCCCAATCTCCCAAGAATAAATTCAAAGTTTGATGAAGTATAGTGGATCGATGGTCGAGATTACATTTGTCTTAAGATCAATGGTCCAAAACCATCATGGAATCGGAAAAACAAAATTCTAAGTCAAACAAATTCAACGATGTGAAGAAAAGTATATGTTAAACCTTTTTCCACGATCGCCGATGTGTCTTTTTTCCGATTGCCACTGGATTTTTTCCACGATTTTTGTTGTAACTTTTTTCTGATCATCTATGGAATTTTTTCGCGATCACCAATGAACCTTTTTTCTGATCACCAATGAACTTTTTCCAAGATTGCCGATGACCTTTTTTACCGATTGTTGATGGAAATTTTCCCTGATTGTCAATAAACCTTTTCGGGGGTTGCTAAAAAAGTAGACTTTAGACCATTTTGCTAACCTTCGATGAAGGGTTTTTAGTGATCATTGAATAAGGGAAAAAGGAAATAAAAGAAGAGGAGAAAGATGATGATCTATAAACTTTCCTGGATATTCCACTAGAACAGTTCGTCACAACATATATGATAAATAAAACTGAAATCTACACTATGAAGGTTAAATTCCTTTAGATTCCAGAATGTTTAGTTATTGATTATATGGTTATGAATGAAATGGATAAAATGCAGAAAATAGATAAAAATAAAGTACAATCACACACCATCCATGAGATAACAAAAATAGTTTCTCTGGAAAACCCTTATGGGAGAAAACCCAACTAGAAGGTGAGGCTGCTCTGTTTTGTTTTCTCTGGTATGGAAATAATGCAAGTACAAAGGAGAAGGAACTCTCTATGGAGTTGTCTGAGAGTCGTGCCTGTTAGGATGCTACATAAAATTAACCCCTCTATTATTCGCTATTATTCCGTGCTCCCATTTGTTCTTCTCTACTATGGAGCAAAATACCATAACATAGAATGGAACCCTTTCTCCTCCTAGTGGCCTAGTATTTAAGATAGTATGATAGCCATCTAGGGATAGGTTTTTGAATTCCTCAACCCTCAATTGTGGTAGGGTTTTAAACCTTCTAGAATATTATTGCAATCCATCAAGTGGACAGCCCCATATGCATGATTAATGGGAGCTGACATGGCATCGTCTCATACCATGGTGGTCGACACGATAGGTCAACTTGTGGGAGACATTTGTTTTGCATACAAACTCTGATTATCGCAAAATATGCATTGTTGGAAAGGTATCAGAGTGATATGCATTGTTGGAAAGGTATTAGAGTGTAGAAAACTGCCAATGGGGTGGGATTAAGTTTTGGACACAAGAACTCAAAAAAATCCTTTTAATGCCTCAAAATGGATTCAGAAGATTCTGGACCATAATTTTTCAAACTAGGACCTGCCACTAAAATGACCCTGCAAGTTGATTCCTCCAATTTTTTCCACTCTAAAAACATTGAGATAGACGAAAAATAATATAATGATAAAATTTGGATCATACCTCCCCATTTAGGGAGGATTTTGGTCCCCAATTTTTTTATTGAATGAGGCAAGGAAATGTTTCCTCGACCTTTTCCCTAGAGTACCACTTTGATTTTCCTAGAAGTTGTCCTTTCGATCCAATCTTCCAAAGGTCATGTTTCCCCTGTCTTGTAGTTCTGGACCACTTCTACAAAATTGTGTCCTCTTCTAACTCTTCTTGATATTATGGTGCTAAGTCCTCTATGTAAGGTATCACCTACTCCTCCTTCTTATCCAACATGGAAGACTCATATAGTTTTCGATTCTCCCCATTTACTACTGAGTAAACACACATGTATGGGGGTAGACTAGGTATGTAGGCATTATTGCCCACCTTTTCCAATATCTCCAAAGGACCATACAACAAAGCCTTGATCTTCTTACTAGGACCCTGTAGCCTTTCCTTATTCAATTATAACCATACTTTGTCTCCCACTCTATATGTTCTCTCTGTTCTACGTTGGTCATGTCTATCCTTGTACTTTTCATGTGACTTCTTCAATGTCTCATGTACTGAATATTCCTGATCCTCTCAACATTTTTTCCTAATTTTAATGCATATCATGTGAGGTCCTCCCTCACTCCTTGTTGTCCATATACAACATCTAAGGGTGAAGGTGGAAAATATCCAAAACAAGTTTCAAAAGGTGACTTACTAGTAGAAGTGTGGATTGATTTGTTATAAGAGTGGTGTATATAGATCATATTTTCATCTCATCTCCTTGGATGCCTCTGATTGTAACCCATTAAAAGCTTCACCAAAGTCCCGTTGACTACTTCCATATTCCCATATGTCTGTGTATGGAATGTTGTATACCTATTCAACCTAGTGTCCATCTTTTCCCACAATGTAGTCCAAAATGCATTGAGAAATCTGGTATTCTAAGATGATGCTCCTTGGTATCCCAAAGTGAACCCAAACCTATTCAAAGAGCTTATTTGATTCTTCTTATCCATTGATGGTATTTTTACAAGGCATGAGAATGCACATATTGATGACCCTATCAACTACCACAAATAAATAGTCATGTCCCTTCTGATTTGTTGGTAACCCCCCCAAAAAATCTATGAAAATGATTTCCCAAGGTTGAGTGGGTGAAGGTAAGGGATGCTATAGACCTTGCTTCCTATTGTTGGGATTTCTGGTACAACAAAGTATATATCCTCTAATATATCATTCTACATCTTATTTCATTCTGGGCCAATACACATACCTTTGTAAGTTGGAAACTGTGTTCCCAACACCAAAATCTCTTGCAATGTTGGAGGTGTGAGATTCTATGATAAGCTACAATCATTCACCTTTAGGAACACAAATATTGTCAAGCGTGTAGAGTAGACCATTCTAGAAATGATAGCCATCCTTTTTGTCACCTTCTTCTATATGAATTTCTCCCTATAGCTGTTGAAACACCTCCTTGAAGTCTTCATATTCCATGTATGACTCCTTGTATGAATCATGGGTAAAAGGATCCATGTGCATCATAGTTCCCAAAGTTGTAATATAGGATATGGGTGGTTGTGAAAGCAATTATGAAAAAATGTTTTTTCTACCCTTCTTATACTTGATGAATATATGAAATTGTTGTAAGAACCCCATTCACTTGTAATGCCTAGTTTCTTGTAGCTTACTCTAGGATTGAAAATACTATAGTGGATGGTGATTTGTGTGGATGATGGTCTCCTTGCTCATGATATAGTGCTTCCACTTTTTGACACTTATTATACCAAGGCACAGAGCTCCTTTTCATAGGTAGGGTAGTTGATAACTGCTCCATGAAATAATTTAGAATGATAACATATTAGCCTCCCTCCTTGTATCAAAATTGCTCCCATGGCATAACCACTTGCATTTGTCCCCAGTTCGAAGGGATTTTGAAATTTTGGTAGCACAAGCATCAATGCTTGACCGATATTTATTTTCATCTCATCAAAGGCCTTCTTCTAATTCTTCCCCCACTGGAAACTCTTACCACTAGCTGTTATGGCATGGAGTGGTGCAACTACTGCTGAAAATGAAGCTATGAAATTCCACAAGTATTTTTCTGCCCCAACAAAAATCCTAACTTTAGTGAAATTTGTAGGAACTAGCCATTTCATGATGGCATCCATCTTTGTGAGATCTATATTGAGCTCCCCTCCACCGAATATCACATACCCAAAATACATCAAACACTATTGAGAAAACTCACATTTATTGAGATTGGCCAGCAATTGGTGTTTTTTCAAACTGTCTAACACTTGCATAAGATGTGACATGTGCTTCTCCCAGGTAGGGCTATAAAATAATATATCATCCAAATAGAAAATAAAAAATGAATCTAGATAAGGGCATAAAGCATCATTCATTAGTCTCATAAATGTAACTGATGTGTTGCATAAGCCGAATGGCATAACCAACCACTCATACAAACCTTGACTTGTCTTGAACGAAGACTTCTACGTATCTTCTTCTTTGACTCATACATGGTGATATCCTGATTTCAAATCCATCTTAGTGAGGTACTTGGCATTCTGCAACTAGTCCAAAATATCATCGATCCTTGATAGGGGGTATTGATTCTTCAGTGTATTCTTGTTCAATTCTTTGTAATCAATACACATTCTCCAAGTCCCATCCTTATTGATATGGGATATTTTCATAGAGTGACTTATAAAGAATTGCATTAAATCCACATAAATTAAAGTGCACCATTAAAGAAGGAAAAGATCAATAATGAAGAGACATAAGCATCAAATCTGAACACAAAAAATTGATAATGAAGTTCATTCCTGGTGGACTACGTCTATGGGTCCTACTCTCAAATGGGTAGGATTTTTCATTAACTCAGCAAAATAATTTGGAAAAATACATAAGTATACCTCATTCTGAAATCAAGTTGCAGAAATAATACCCAAATCATAAAACAGACAACACCACTGAATTCGTGGCATCACATTATCAAAAAATGACCATCTCTAGGCTTTGATATGACTCTGGCACTCTCGGGCCCAAGAATAATTTCATCTTAGTTTTTGTGCCCCTGCAACCTACAATTAATGTTGTTGTACTGGCCTTGAATTACATGCTTGGTCGTACCACACGCGCCTCGTCCTCTGGGCTCGGGTGGATTTAGATTAAAAGTAAATTCCTTGGCATTCGTTACAAAGAGAGGGTCATTAGTCCATTGGTTATGGCATGAGTATTAAGGTGTTATGGAGGGAGGAGGTCTTAGGGTCAAACCCGCGGGCTTCCCCCTTTTGGCTTTATGGTTGAAACAATCTCTCTCTCTCTCTCTCTCTCTCTCTCTCTCTCTATATATATATATATATATATATATATATATATATATACACACAATGTTTGTTCCACCAGTTTGGCGAAGGTTCTATCCAAGATCTTATCCAATAATTGGTGCCATATTTGGTATGGTATGGCAGATTTGGTGGACCTGCCAAACCATTTATTTTTTTCAAATTTCAGATATGGGTTGTCATTAGGAATTTTCCCACTGCCACATGGCAGCCCATGATTGGGCCACGACAAACTCCCATTCATCCACGTCATCCAATGCTCTGTTAGTCTACCATGTCAGTGCCACGTCATTGTACAGATTCCACATCACTTCCAACTCATCATGCCATGTCAGTGACACGTCACTGTATGGAATGCCACGTGGAAAAATCCTACTGGTCCATGGATCGATCCAGAAGTGCCAAATCTGGGTGACATATGGAAGCCTCTAGTGCTACCCCATCACCATGCTGACATCAACATGAAATGTGTCACCTCATTCTCCTGCCACATGTGTTGTACGGATGTTGACATCATCCATACGAATGCTGACTCATCCCCCTGTTGACTGGGCTAGGTTGACCAAACGTTGACTGCAAATATATTTCGATTCGTAACTCCGTTTGAGGATCCATTTGCACCATTGCAACACGCTCTTCAAAATAATGTCATTTTCACTGAGTTTTGAGAACTTTGAATTTTTTCCCTTTCCCTGTCTGTTGAGGCCATTCTGAGCATCCTGAGTTTCTTCTATGAGTTCTGAGTTGTTCTTAGTCTTCTCTAGATCATTTTTGGATCACGCCTTCCCACTGAGATATTTTTGGACCACCAAAAGATTTCATCAATCAACAGATAGTGAGGGAAGGGTCCCCTCACTTTTTCCTTATCTATCCACTTTTCCTTGCTTAGATGTGTGCCCTTTAAGCCTACTCGAAGATAATCAACATCACCCTTGTGTGAAGTCCTCGTCCTTCTATCCAGGATGATATATTCCTTTGACTCATCCAAGTACTCAGAAGTAAATTCATCAACTGAAGGTATTGAAACTTCCTCATCCTAATCCTGATCATGGGAGTCTCAAAAAGTTTCAATTTCTATACATTTACAACAGAGTAAATCTGCATATAAGGTGGAAGATCCACACGAAAATAATTGGTACCACTTTTCTCCAAGATAATGAAGGGTACATAACCAATGGGCTTGAGTTTATTGCCTTCACCCTTCAATCTCTCCTTGTTGATGTGAAGCCATACTCGGTCTCCAACCTGGAATTGGTGACAAACCCTGTGCTTATCATGCTGAGATTTATATTGTGCTTAACTTTTCTCCAACTATTCCTTGACTGTCCGGTGCATCTGCTGGATCCTCTGGATGAACTTGTGGGCTCTGTCTTCTGTTATTTCTTCATTGGCATCGATATCTCTCCCATAAATCAAGTCCAAAGGAACCTTAGGTAGGTGCCCGAAACATGTGTCAAAAGGTGAACACAGAGTGGAGGAATGCAAGGCTCAATTGTAAGCATGTTGTACATAAGGTATCTATTCATCCCATAACTTGGGATGCTTGCTACAATAGCCTCGAAGAAAAAGTACCATTGTTCGACTTGCCACCTCTGTCTGTTCGTCGGTCTGTGGATGGAAAGAAATGCTCCTCTTCAATTTGGTATCCATAATTCTCCACAATCTTGTCCAAAAGTACCCAAGGAATCGAGTATCTCGATCCGAGATAATGGATGTGGGTAACCCAAAGTGAACCCAAACATATTGAAAGAAGGGATTAGAAGTTTGGTCACCAGTGATATGCTTTTTACATGGAATCAAGATACATCTTGTTGAACCTATCCACTACAACATACAAATAGTCATGACCTCCTTTTGACATTGGTAAACCCCCTACAAAATCCATGGAGATACTTTCCCATTGATGGGATGTGTTAGTCTCTAATTTTTTTTTTATTAAGTGAGTGTCCTAATCCTTGATCCTCCCTCCTTATGCTTTGTTGCCTAAAACTTGATTTTTACCTCTTGGTTTAAATGGTCATTTTCTCATTTTTATTGCACTTTTAAATGATTTTTTGAAGTTTTTAAAGGTTTAGGATTTGATATTATAAATATTGTCACATCACTTGTCTATTCATTTTTGAATTTTCAAAATTTTTTCCAACTCATGAATGGCGCTACAGGAATAACGCTATTCCTACAATGCTAGGAACAATCCTATTTTTACATGCACCAGCCTAATATGATCACGTCATAATTTCTCAAATCGTGATTAGAGAATATGCATGCCTCTCCATGATCTTTTCTCGGGTTGGTACTGCAATTATAACAACTACATATGAGGGATTGAGTTGTACCTTCCATACTTGCATCAAATCAAACATGTTTTGATATCATTAACATAACGATCACCTTATATTTTAGTGTGTCGGCTATTTTGTGCAGAGATCAAATTGAAGGAAGAAGTGATTCTTAGTTTTTAACAGCCCAAGGGAACTGATAATTCAAAACATCAATCCTCACAGATCTGTTTACAGGACCACATCAGTAGCATGGCACCAAAGAAGAGTGACCAGATTATCAGACTGGAACTTGAGGGCACATAATTACGTGAATCATACCCCCAATTGGCACAGAGGTTTAAAGATGCGGGTTGGTTTGACTTTTTCACAACCTTCCAGGGGCACGATGAACAAATTTCAATGGTTTTCGCACAAAATTTTGATGGATTTGAAGCTATAGTTGGAAAATTACTGATGCTGGTGACTGAACACTCAATTTCTAAAGCCTGTAGATTACCAGTTGGCTGGGAAAGGTGGTGGAATAAGGAGAATGTGGTTATGGAATTTGTGAATCAATTTTTAATCCCAGAAAAACAAAACCCTAACTAGAAAAAGGGAATACCACATAGCTGGGTAAAGAAGGAATGACATACCACTTTGCTGATCATCCACATGTATATTACGTGTGAGGGCAGGTTTTCATTGGTTTATCTTTACCATATCAGACTGTAATTCACATTAATGGTGATTATCCTCTTAATTTACCCTACTTCCTACTTAAGAGTTTGTCTAAAATGTCCAAGAGGGTGCAGTCCCATCCTGATACAACTAAAGGTAGTCTCTCTCACTAGGGTTTAATTAATACATTGGTAATATCCTCTTTAAATGAAGTCCAGAGACCCTAGGATTGGATAATATAGTCTTTAATAAATTATTCACAGTCAGCTAAATCCAAAAATTCCAAAGGGAAGAAATCATCCCAAAATAAACAAACTGGTAAAGCCACTGAGTTCCTAATTAAAGAAGAATCACCTGCATCTAGGGTAACTCGGGCTAGAAAGAGGAAGTTGCAAACTCAACAAAACCTTGAAGATTTTATTGTAGGTAAAGGTCATGAGGAAGCTACCACTAGTTGAGGTAAGAAATCTAAACCAGATGAAGACATTGACATATTTCTTAATCCAGAGATAAAGATGGAAATTGATAAGGATGAGGATTATACTATGAACCTAGCTCGGTCCCCAGTCAAGTAGAAACAAAAATATACAAGTAAGAAGAGTGCAAAGGGAAAAAAATAGAGAAAAAATACAACACCTCTACCTAAGTTCCCTAGGAAAAGCTCCACCAAAGCTGTCAATAAATTTAGATTAAATTCAAAGGCCATGTTTGATCCATCCATTAAAAAGAAGAATCTTATAATTATAGAGGATAATTTAGAAGATTCCAAAACATGCATCAAGAAACAGGCAGAGACACCTTCTTTGCATAGGATTGAGAAAGAATCTGAAATCTTGAGGAAGAAACAAGAAAAGGGAAAATACGTTGCTCAATACTCGAGGAGACCTGTGACAAGAGAAACCACTAGATCAACTTCAAAATATGAATCTATGTTTAGGGGTACATGTGTATTTTCTGATGAAAAAGATGATCCTTTTGCAAAACCAGATCAGATTCCAGACATTCTAGATACCAGGGATTCTGATAGCACTGAAGATGAAGATCATAGCTCTGGATTATATTCAGGATATAGGATCAAATTAAGAAAACCTCAAGCTGCCATAGACCTAAATCTACCTGCACCTGTAGAGGAATATCCAGAGTTTAAAGTTAAAGTTAGAAATGAACAGACATGATTAAGGAGTTATAGGGTATGGTAAAACAATTAAAGAAAGATAAAGCTCAGGTGGAGCAATGGACTTCTAGACAACAAGAGAAGATACAAGATTTCAAAAAGAAAAGAAAAGAACAAAAAACACTACTTAAGGAGCCGCGAGAATCAAATTTCAGATTATATTGGAATAATATTGTGCTAACAACCAAACTGAAGCAGAGAAACACCAAAGCCAGTGCAGTCATTATACCATGATAGTTTATGAAGTTCTTTTCTGCAGTTTTGAATTTTTTGATGCTATTACTCAGGGAGTAAAAGATGAACAATTCAATTTCTATATTTTGATCAAATGACATTCTGATATTTCGAATGGAACAACTCAGTAAGATATGATTCCAAATTTTGTGGGATTTTCCAAGTTGCGGTAAAGGATATTTTGGTTAGGTTGTTGAGCTTTCTACTATATTGACATTATAAGTGCTCGCTTGAGCTGATTTTCCTATAATATAGTTATTGACTAGATCCTATTACAAACTGAATAATAGAAAATATGATCTGTAGTTACACTCTGTGTACTTTAAATAGACATAAGGAAGATTATAGGTCGTCAAGTTGGTATTTCAGGGACCTATTTTTGAATATCATTGTAATACATTTTTATTCCACATTGATACTAAATGGAAAAGTCATGTTGATGGTTAGATTTTCTTTCATTTCATGTTCTATTTCTTTTCTTACTTGAAGTCATTTTTCTGTTGCAATGCATTGATTTCTTGATCTTAAGTAACATAGTGATCACTTTATTGTTATTGTTTATTACCAAGATTTGCCTTCAAGTACATGTTCTTGTTTCTAAATTATATTTTTAAATAAGAAATATATATGGGGTTGACAAATTGAATGCTCTCATATTTCCTTTCTTTATTTTCCTTATTTTTCTCATCTATTAATGTGATTACCTTTTACTAAATCAGTGGGATATCTTTTGGTTTTATTTTGAGTTCTGTGTTTACCTTGAACCCTTGAACCAACTTTCAAACATACTCAAAAAATCAATTCATAAAACCCTTAAAATACTCTTGCAATAACCTGATGATTCCCTAGCTTGTCCTTTCACAGTCAAGTGCAAATTTAGGGACTAACATATTTTGGCACCATTGCTGGGGATGAAGACACGAAGTATTTTTACCTGGGAGAACGATAAGATCATATTCAAATCTTGATGGTGAACACGATTTTGGACAATTACATGAGACTGTGTATTTTTCACCTGGCGATTCCTTTGTGGTAATTATGGCTCCTAAAAGAGAAGGAAAAGGACCTAAAACTCCTCCAACTTCATCATCCTCTACAAATAAACAAGTTACCATAAAAAAACCAGACCCTAAGCCTGTTGGAGCAGTGCTAGACCCTGAAAAATTGTTAAGAAAACCTAAAATCATTCTTGGACAATACTCTCTCTCAAAAGAAAAATTGCCTTCAACCAACACTCAAGGACAATCTTCTAAAACTGTGAAACTCACATAAGATGAAGGAGTCATTCCTGAGAGTGAAACAAATCCTATTATTAAGCCTGATATTGTTTCCTTTCCTTCAACTATTTCAGAACTAACTCTAAATCAATGGAAGTTGTTTGCTGAGATCATTGAAGAAGAACAAAAAAATACTTTATCTATAGCTGAAGCTTTGAGAGATCATAGTAAATATATTAAAAGTGAACCATAAACACTCTCATCATCACCTTAGTCTTTTTCTTTTGAAGAAAATAAACCATGTTATTGTTCTTTTGAAAACCCTCTTTTTCCGGAGCCATCATCCTACTTTAGTCCAAAAAAGAAACCTTCGTTTTATGAAGATCAAGAACTTATATCATCTCAGTTAAGTTGCTTCACTCAAGGAACCATTTCTTTTTCTACATCACCAGTTTTTCTCACTCCTTCAGATCAAACACCAAAGGTATAAAATATGGTTGTAAATAGAATGGATGTAATAGTTGCAGCTAGATATGCACCATTAAACCTGCCACAAGTCCTGTATGATTTCCCACCCAATGGTTATATGAAGTATTTTTCAAGATTCAATGGAGAAGGAGGAGTTACTGCTGAAGAGCATTAAAATTATTTCTACAGCTTTGCATACAATTTTAATGTGGAACATCCAGATGTTTTGATGAGAATTTTTGTGCAGAGCTTAGATGGTGAAGCAAGAAAATGGTTCAGAAGCCTGCCACATAATTCAATTGCTGATATTGATGCACTAGATGATACCTTCTTAAGACATTGGGGAGATAATAAAGACTACTTTTATTACATCATTGAATTTGTTGCTTTGAAAAGAAAGCAAGGTGAATCTATATCTAATTTTACTAAAAGGTTCAATAAAATGTATAGTAAAATTCCAGATGAAATCAAGCCTTCAGAAACATCAACCAAAATCACTTTTGCAAATTCCTTTGATGTTGAATTTTCTTTGTTATTGAGAGGAAGGAGGTCGGCTACTATGAGTCTGATGCATGAAAAAACTATTGTTAAACATCAAAATTACTCATTTCAATGATGACCTATTGTCATCATTACAAGTGTTACAAGTGTCATAGTTTAGGCATAACTGTTGCAAGTGTCACAAAAATCATACAATCACCTTGCTTATGTCATGTCTCGAATGACATCACAAGGACACTTTAAAGACACCCTCAGAGACTGGTTAAAGAATAAGAAATCATTTGATGAAGAGTACAAAGATTTTTCCATGGAAAAAATCACTTAAAAATGAATTTTGAAGGCCAACGCTCCCCTACCCACTGTCAGGGAGTGCCAACGCTCCTTGACCTTCTTTGGAGGAGAGTTCCAGCACTCTGTGCACCTTTCTAGTGGAGCGCTAGGATTTTTTGAGGAAATTTTGGGTAGATCTCCCCTACCCACTGTCAGGGAGTGCCAACGCTCCTTTCCCTCCTTTGGGGGAGAGTTTTAACACTCTGTGCCCCATTCTGGGGGAGTGCTGGGTTGTTTGAGGAAATCTTGGGCTATTGAGGAAAATCAGGGAAAAATCCCCCTCATCTCTGGAGTTGGTTGGATTTGAATCTGAGTTCAAGGATGGATCTTAGGGAAGATGTAAAACTAATGTAAAAGGATCCTCAACCTATCCAAAGAATCTCTAAGGTGGTTGGGTCTCTCCAAGCTTATATAAGGAGGCCTTCTCATGGTGAAATAGTTGGAGTTTTAGAGATACCAAACTTATGATCTCATGAGAAGTGGTATTGTGGAGACATTGAAGGCATCAAACTTATGATCTCATAAGGGAGATAATCAGTGAAGCATAGTAATTTTGATTGTGGATTATTTGAGCAAGGGGATGGACAAGGAGAGATGGAAGACGCTGCTACAACTTCATCAAAGGTCTGTAAGTATTGCTATTGAGTTCTCATTAATACATGTGCTTGGCCTATTTCTTTCAAGGGTGTGTATGCCTAGATGAACTTGTCTTTGATAGATAGATCTAGTTTTGAATTAATCATGGTAGAATAGGTAGTTGTTTTGTCTTTGTTGTTATTAGATTGCAGGATTTGTTGAAGAGCTTGGGGATCAAGGCTCAACTTGGAATTGGGCGAGGGAAAACATCGTAAAAAGGTACATATTATTCCTTTTCTCTATTTGATTGAATTATCTAGGTTTAAAAGGATGTCAGTGACCAAAGTTATCACCTTTTTGTCTTGATCTTAGAGATTTAGGGTTCAAGAGGAAATCCACTTGTCTGCAAGGGGATTTTCCTGTAACAGAAATTGGTGACTCCACTGGGGAACAAAGCTTTCAGTTTTGGTTTCCTCCATTGGTCTTGTTTTTGGAATTTGATCACATTCAGATATTATTCATGCCGTGTTTCATATTCTTAGATGTGTTGTTGGCTCTTGGATTCATCCCATACACACTCAATTTTTGGATTTTCCTGAGTTTTTTTTTATTTCTAGGCAAGTTTTTGAGTTCTGAGAGGTCAGCGATCCCCTGCCTCTACCACCAGAGCACTAGCACTCCCTTACAGGCTCCCACAGAGCATTGCAAAACTCTAGTACCCTTGATACTAGAGCACTAGTCTTTTTCTGTTAAAAAAACTTTTGGGAGTTGATCTCTAAGTCTACTTTTTGTCGATTCATCTGCTTAGGGTAAATACCATCGTAGTGTGTCCTTGTTTTTGGCCTCCAACATCTTGATTTCTAAGAATTGATTATGTTTTTTTTGGATTGTTGACTTTTTTCTTCCTTACTTTGAGTCACTCTTCTTCTTTGAATATTTAGAGTCAATTTATTGTTTTCTTCTCATTTACCTGACTGGATGAAATCTATTGTAAGGAAATTCAAAGATATTTTCACTGTTCCATTTCATATTTGAGGTCATTTTTCCCAAACAATGACTCTTGTATTTACTTAATTTTTCCCACCTTTCAGATCACTTTTATTGTTTGATCATCATCTATCAGCCTTCTCCTACCTTCACTAGCAATTTCACTAATGTTTATGCATTATGGGTGAGTTTTTCTTCATTTTTTTGACTATTTTTTGAATTTATGGGTGGCTCAACGCCCCCCTGTAGGCCATATCAGAGTGCTAGCACTCCCCGCCAGTTCTTTAGGGAGCACTGCAACACTTTATACCCTTGGAACAAGGAGCGTTGGTCTCCTTTTTGGAGGAGTTTTTCCCTTTTTTGCTCATATTTTCTCAGCTTGTTTTGTGGAAGTATTTACTTAGACTTTGTTATTAGTTTGTGAATTTATTTAGGTTTATATTTGTTGTATAACCCCTTATTGTCTTGACTTGAGCTTGAAACGTTTTCATAAATGTGAAATTTCCCTTTCTAGTTGCTTGTTTTGTCGGGACAATTTGAGTGATTTCTCTTTCTCCCTGTCTTTTCTTGGATTCTTCTCTGCATCCTCTTGTACTCCTTGAATGCTTGATTGGTTGTAGAATCCTTGATTGTGTTCTTGTCAGAACAAGTTTCTACTTTTTTTCTTTCATACCTCACTGCCTTGAGTGCATGTTTTGTTTGTAGCCATTTTTGCTTCATGTCGTTTGCATTTGCATAAGACTCTTTCTCTGGATTGAAAGTAGTAGAACATAAAAGGATTTCTATTTACTTTATTTTTACATTAGAATCAATCAAATACCATAATTTCATTCTTGATTTTGGGTAGTGAAACTATCTTGCATTTGAAGTAGCGAAATTGCATGGTTTTTGGCATTTTGAGACATTATACATTTGGGAATGATAAAATTTTTTTCCTTCTTGTAATATAGCTTTCATCGAAATGAAATATTTTCATTCTAATTTTCTTTGAATTGATTAGAGTTGGTCAAAACATCATTTAGTCCAGTCCATGTTCCTCTTGAGTAAACAAAAACCTTAAAATCAAGCGCTAAACTAAAATTTATCAGACATTTTTACATTTTATGTTAGCAAACCTACATTAGCTTAAGGTGTAGGGATTTGGAATAGGTTGAAAGGATAACTTTCCAAAGCTGTCAAAAAAACTTAGCATCTTGCGATAGGGAGAGAAAAATCAATTTTTGTATAATCTTATGGGGATCCCCCTCTCACACAAGGGTTACGCATGAGGTCATGTTCGGGAGAGTTACAAAGATTATCCCTCCGTGGTTTAACCATTCGTAGTAGTCAGATCATATATTGGGGGTTCTTCTTGACGTTCAACTGTCTTCATTTGGTCTCGGTGCTTCATGAATTCCAAATCCATTTGGGGTCCTCTAGAGTTCTACCGGTCCACTTGTCCTCAGTTCTCTTAAAGGATTCCAGACTTGTTATCCTACCCATACGTTCAGACTAGACTGTCGACTGTACCCACCGAGGGTATGAATGTGAGTTTGTGACCTTAGTATTCATAATATTTACAGTCTTTACTCAAGGTGACAGTGAAGGGAAGTCTCACTGTACCTGGAATAGATGTTGGCCAAACTCACTCAGGCTCCTTGGAGGGTAAATCCACAATTACTACGTGGAAGATTGCACCAAGGTGTAAGTATGTTAAGCAGGTCACCAACATAACTGATCCACCTGCTCTATCCCTGCCCCTTCATATATTGATATCACGACGTTGGATTTCATCACCAACTAGTGGTTTCAATGTGGCAAGTTTTGTTTGATTGTTTGCTTCTTAGATTCATAGCGTGTGTTGTTTGTTTTACTTAGTGGACCTTAGGTCGAGTCAGTGTTAATGGCATCAAATCCTAGGAGTACCAATGGAGGAACCCCTTGTTCCAGGGAACCTTTCACCTTTCCTTCTTTTGGACACAAAATCCCTCCATACACACTGAGTCTTCCAGGATTCACCATCGGATTACCGGGTTGGTTGTTCCCCTCTCCGGTGATCTCGAATCTTCCCTTTTCTTCAGCTGCACCTAATACTTCAGATGTAAGTACACCACCCACACATCAACCTCATGTTAAATTTTTTCCTTCTTCACACATTAAATATCCTTCCCTTTCTCCTTCTTCGCCTAGTGAAGTCTCTAAAACAAGTATTCAGGTTGATAAGAACAAGAAGAAACAAAAAGAGAAGAAGAAGAAGAACCCGAAAAGGACCAAGCCTCCAACCATATCAGATTTTGGATCCAAGCAACCAGCTACTGGGAGTGTTGATGAGGTCGACAAGATTAAAATGAAGAATCTGAAACCCAAATTCCCTTACAGTCTTTGTAAGGGTGACCACAGGGATTTCCCTGGTCTTCTCAAGGTCTTAGAAATGTGGTCCTCCACATCATCGGGCTCTGCTAGACATGCTGGTGACACCCTGCCAACTAGTGACATTAAGGTTGGTAAGAATAAGACAACTGTCAAATTTCCTTGTATGTTATGCAAAGGTGATCATTACTCTCACCTTTTCCCTCGTATGGACGAGGCTTCTTCTCTTTTGGAAAAGCTTCAACTTCCAACTGGTTATCGTAATATTTCCCCCAACCCATCGTTAGTTGATGGAATGGTTAATCTGGTTCCATCCCCGATTAGTACGGTTGATCAGGTTGTCAATCTAGTTTCATCCTTGGTTGAACCACTAACCAAAGTAGCGAATCCAGTTCCATCATCGATCAACCCCACTTTTCGTCTGAAAAGTGAAACCCAAGTGACTGATCCAGTCCCATCATTAGTCAGTCCCACCCTTCATCTGAAGAGTGCTAATGTGGTCAGTCCCAATCCTCCTCTGACGAGTGCCAAAGTGGTTTCTCTGGTCCCTTCATCGGTTAGTTTGATTGATCACGTCGTCAAGATGGTCACATCCTTAGTTGAACCAGTTGACAAATTGGTTGATCCTATCCCATCTTCGATCGATCCCGCTCTCCCGTTAGAGAGTGCAACCCAAGTGGTTGATCTGTTTCGACCTGTCGACCCCATTCTCCCCTTGGAGAATGAAACCCAAGTGGTCAATTTAATGTCGTTATCAATCAATCCCACTCTCTCGCTAGAGAGTAAGCTCGATTATGCCCACATTTTGCTCGTTGATACAGAATCTACCGTGCTGGGGGGCATTCCTCCTTCTCCTGCAAAACCCCCTCCAAATAATGAGGCCATCCTCTTTGATTGGGGTGTGCTAACTGGACCTCATCTTCCCTCTCACATTCCTTTCAAGATTACAGTACAAGTTTGTGTTTGGGCCATTCCTCAAACACTGATAGACGAAGGATCATCCGTTAGTATTTTTTCCTCTATTGGTTGGAAATATTTGGGTTATCCTCAGCTTGTGCCGATTACCCAAACTCTGTTCTATTTTAACAGAAGAACCAGTCACCCTTTAGGGATCCTTCCCTAGTTTCCCATAACTTTGGGAGGGAAAACTGTCTTAATTAATGTTATGGTAGTCCAAGACCCCTTGGATTTCGATTTACTCCATGGGCGAGATTATTTCTATTCCATGAAAGCTATTGTGTCCATTATTTTTTGTGTGATATCTTTCTCGCACAATGGAATAATGGTGCATATTGATCAACTTTCATTTATTGTCCCTGACATGACCATCAACCCAATGACCTCCCTACATGGTTCTTATATGCAGTTGGTATCACCCCTGCCACAGGTCAATTATGTGGCGTTGTCTCCGATGACTTAAACCTCTGATGACTTAGATCCAATAGTTGACATGGTGATCTATTTGGTAGGGCTATTGGAGCCTAATCTCCTTACCCCTGATGCGACCCTCAACATGTGTTCCTTCCAGAGCATTGTTCTTCCATCCAGTGGATATATCTTGGAAGCCATGATAGATTTTTTTCCCTTGACATGGTTTCCTTCCAGAGAATTATCCTCTTGGAAGCCCTGATCAAGAAGATATCATGAGCATAGTTTCTCTTCTCTGTAGCAATCTCGTTAAAAAATGAAATAGAAGTCACAAGCATAATTTCTCTTCTCTGTGGAAAGCTCATTAAAAAATGAAACAGAAGTCCTGAGCACAATTTTCCTCTCTGCGGAAATCTCGTTAAAAAATGAAACAAAGGCTATGAGAATAGTTTTCCTCTCTGTAACAAGATTGTTAAAAAATGAAACGGTCACCTCTCATACCAAGTCGAGTCTTTCTTTAGGTCTCATTTTTGAACCTTCATTTCATCCACCTATATCCTTTTTCTCCATCTAGTAGAGAAATTAGTGACAACCTCAAAGTCTGTGAATGAATTGAATCTTGGGAGGCATGTCTCCAACCTTCGATTATCATTCTGGAGTTAAGCCGCTAGATTTTCAAGTTGGGGGTAGAGTACCAACCATCCATGGGTATCCCAAACTTTGGAATTTACAAGCATAGTTTAATTTTGTTTCAAGCTTGTTTAAAAATGAAAATAATAACGAGCATGGTCTTAGTTCCTTCTCACGCTCAAAAAAACATGATAACGCAACCAAGTAAAATTTTATCTCTTTTTCGAACTCGTATGGATATATGAAAAAGGAACCCCTGGAGTCTCCTTTAAGATCTTTTCAAACTCTCTAAACATGAAAATATTACCGAGTGATCTTGCTTCCTTTCACACTCGTTAAAAGGTTTGAAAGGGCATCTTTTGAGTGATAATTTATCTCTTTTTTGGTCTCGCGAGACTAAAATTACGAAAAAGGACACCACTGGAGTCGTTCTTAAGTTCTTTTCAGACTCTCTAAACTTGAAAAATCACTGAGTTTACCTTCTCTGGACTCATTAAAAAATCATACATTGAAGGGACCATATGGGACCGAACCCTTACATTTTCCAGTTCGTTAAATAAAGGAAGAGGAACTTACCGAAGGTGAGTTATATTGTGTTGGAATTACTAAGACAACTGAGAGGGGGGGGGGTGAATCAGTTGTAATTGAGCTTAAACAATTTTTATGTCTATTAAAATTATTAATCTTTCTTCAAGTGATCATGAACAATATACAACATATGGACAATAAAAGTAAAGAGCATTAGTCACACATAAGGTATAACCAGAGACATATTTTTCACGAGGAAACCCATAAAGGGAGAAAACCTCTTCTTCTTCGAAATGATAGGCAGTTTTTTAAGTTCTGTACATCATCTATAATTGAGCACCAACTCAATATGAGGCTGCTACGTTTGTCTTACAAGCTGCAACTTGTTTGAGAGAACCAACTCTCTAGTTTCTCTAGCACCCACTAGAAGGAAGCACCAACTCCCTTAATGTTCCAGCACCAACTGGATGGAAGCACCAACTTCCAGTTACACAGGCTCCAACCTATATAACAGAGAACACTTGTTCTCCCTTGCACCACCCTGCCACCCTGTTTTCTCTGGCTGCAACCAGATGAAAGCTACAACTTCATGTGTTCAAATTCTCGCTTGAACCTCTGAGGACAACAGTCCTCTTGAGCACCTCCCAACCTCCCTAAAATATGAATGAATAAATAAACAGTCAACTACGCAGATTAATCAATTCTTACCAATGTCTCTTTGTTCTGTAAATCTGGTCTTCTTCTAACTATTCTACAATTCTTCTCTTCCTCTGTCTGTTCCTCAGGTCTACTCTGCATAAAATTCTTCTATTATTTGGCTCAGCTTCAAGTTTTCTTTCATCATATGTTACTCTTCCATGAGTTTCATCTCACATTGTCCATATTTTTGATCTCACTCTCCGATCTATAATTTTTCTTTTCTTACAGTTTCATTCCTTTTCATACAGAACAACCGCCTGCGCGTTGTCTGTCTCATTTTCTTTTATTCACACCTCCCCGATGGTTCCACTTCCCATTTCCTTAGGCAAAACAAGGACAAGTGTCCGAGCAACTGAAACACTAACTGATTCGCACTCATGAGTCCGTTTTACTAACAGATTCGTAACTGAGGAGTTAACTGTGAGAGAGAACAATAACCCTCCAATCTTCGTTCAGATTCACCTGCACGGTTGGATTGGCTTCATGAGATCTTGCATTCATTTTGGAATTTCCGTGGCCAAGCTTAGCACCTCTAGCTTCTACCTCCATCTTCCATCGATGTGATCAATGGCTATGACCGCGCGCTTATGTATAAAGCGCTTTCGCAATTTCTCATTTCGTGATTTTCAACACTATGCTCCGTTGACCCCAAGTCAGTGAAACTTTGATCGCTTGCCACATGTCCTATGATTCCATGGTCCAGATCTGATCTTGATTCAACGACTTCTATTGAATCGTGATTTCGCATATTGCGATTGCTGCATTGTTTTCTTTGCCTCTCCATGTCGCGATTCGCGAAACTCCAATATGGGGTTAGATCAACGGATCAGATCTGGTCTTATTTCAACAACTGAGATTGAATCACGATTTTGCATATTGCAATTGCTACATTGTTTTCTTTGCCTCTCCATGTCGCGATTCGTGAAACTACGATATGGGGTTAGATCAACGGTTCAGATCTGGTCTTGATTCGAAGACTGAGATTGAATCACGATTTCGACATTCTTGATGTTTGGTGTTTTTGTCACTTCAAAGTCCTGATCCACGAAACTCTGTAATGGAGTCGGATCAACGGTCCAGATCACATCTTGATCTGACGGCTCAGATTAAATCACAATTTCGCATATCATGACATCGGGATTCCTGTTGTTAATAATCTTTTTCATCTCGAACAATCGATCCCCGAAACTCTGACATGGACTTGAATCAACGGTCCAGATTCAACCTTAATCTGACGGCTCAGATTAAATTGCAATTTTGCATATCGCGATATCGAGAGGTTAGGGAACCTTTTTCCTTTGAATCTCCCGTCAGCGAAATGACAATCTATCCCCACATGTCCTGCCTGATGATGGACGATCCTCCTTCTTTCAGGATTTTGTGAGCCCCGCTACTCCTTGCACTTTAAAGAATGTGCATGTTCTCCTTGATCCAACGATGATCGGGTCCTGCGCTTGAGTCTAACGTATGAGATCTGTCCTCCTCTTCAACACTCTTCTTGTCTACATTCAGATCTGATGACCCTCGTTCTTTCAGGAATTTTGAATGGGGTCCAACGATCAGAAATGCTTCTCAAACCTTACGAGCCTACCTCTTCAGTGTGATCTTATTCAGATTTGATGGCCATCGGGAATTCAGGAAGGGATCCAATGAACACGATTGTTTCTCTTCCCCGATTATCACTGCACCGCTGATCATCGCTGCTGTACTCAAGCCATCATCACTACTGTACTTTCCATACTTCTGTTTGCCTGTCTGTTACAAACTTCTGTACTCATGCCATCTTCGTTGTTGTACTTGCCATCAATGACAAGCATTCGCTGTCTGTTAAAATATTTTCCAACAATCTCCCCCTTTGGCATTGATGGCAACACAATCACCCACATGCATTCAGACTCGACTCTCCTCCCGAACTCTTTTCTCCCCCTTTGACATCAATGTCAAAGAAGAAACATTCTTCCCCTAATCTTGTTGCAAAACATACTCCCCCTGTCGACTACAAGCACCTTGGAAGTACACCGGATATTCAATAAGTATTCCCCCTGACCAGGTGAGCAGATTAGACACATGAATTTATAACCCCCAACTTTTGACGAAGATATCCAAAAGGGGTCGTTGCTAATGGTTTAGTAAAAATATCAGCAATTTGTTCTGTAGAAGGTATATAATTTAGTTGAACAATTCTGTTTGTAACTTGTTCTCTGAGAAAATGGTACTTTATTGGAATATGCTTAGTCTTGGAATGGAGAACATGATTCTTGGAGACACTAATGGCTCTGGTGTTATCACAATGAATTGGAATAGGATCAGTGTAAGTTACCTTCAGATCTGCAAGCGTTTGTATCATCCATAAAATTTGTGTGCAGCAAGTAGCAGCAGCAATGTATTCTGCTTCTATAGTGGATAATGAAATGGATCCTTGCTTTTTACTAAGCCATGCAACTAATGAGTCACCTAGAAAGAATGCTCCTCCACTGGTGCTTTTTCTCTCATCAACACAGTTTGCCCAGTCTGCATCTGAATAAGCAGTTAACTGGAAATTCTAATTTCTAGAATACCACAGACCATAAGTGATTGTTCCCTTCAAGTATTTAAATACCCTTTTGACATCTACCAAATGAATTTGTTTAGGAGCAGACTGAAAACGACCTACCATTCCAACAACTTGCATTATATCAGGACGGGATGCTGTGATGTACAGAAGACTGCCTATCATCGATCGATATGTCCTTTGATCAACATCAGGTGAGATATCATCTTTACTCAGCTTGCACTTAACATCCATATGATAAAATTTGAAGTTATTATGACATGAATAAGCAAGAAACATTCTGATAGCTTCCAATCTTGCCACTGGTGCAAAAGTTTCATCAAAGTCCTGACCTTCAACTTGTGCATATCCTTTATAGACCAATCTGGCTTTATTCCTAACAAATTGTCCTTTTTCATTCATTTTATTCTTGAACACCCATTTTGAACCTATTACATTATTATCTTCAGGTCTAGGGACAAGCTCCCAAGTATTGTTCTTCTCAATCTGATCAAGATCTTCATTCATTTCTCTAATCCAATTATATTCCTGGCTAGCTTCCTCAAAATTTTTAGGTTCAGTCATAGATAAGAAGGCAACATGAGATTTTTATGAGTCTTTAATCTGTTTCCTTCTTGTCTGAACTCCTTCATTTATATCCCCAATTATCTGATTTTTAGGATGATTCTTTCTAATAATTCTGAGAGGTGATTTTGCTTCTTTCTGCTTATTTGTGTCAGTTTGAATATTTGTATCTTCATCTGATCCAGACTCTTCTCTTTCTGATCCTTGGACCTATTCATCTTCATCTTCAATTGTATCTTTTGTTCTTGGTTCAACACTGCTTACATTTTTGATTGGGATTTCTTCATCAACTTTTATATCTATACAATCAACTAGCTTGTGCAGTCTCTTATTATAGCATCTAACCCTTTACTATTTGTAGCATAACCCAAGAAGATACCTTCATCAGCCCGGTCATCATATTTGCCAATATTTTCATCATTGTTCTTGATATAACATTTACTCCCGAAAACTTTAAAATGCTTAATTGAAGCAGGTCTTCCAAACCAAAGTTCATAAGGGGTCTTGTCACTATGTGGTCTGAGATGAGCTTTGTTTAGGATATGAACAGCTGTATGAATTGCTTCCACCCAATATGTCTGAGGTATGTTCCTTTCATTCATCATTGATCTTGCCATTTGTTGTACTGAGCTATTCTGCCTCTCAACAACTCCATTTTTCTGTGGAGTCCTTGGAATTGTGTACTCTCTTTTGATCCCATGCTTATCACAAAACTCTTTGAAGTTCCCTGAACTAAAATCTCCTCCTCTATCAGACCTTACTGCCTTTAATCTTTTTCCTTTTTGATTCTCAGTCAGAGCCTTAAATACTTTGAATTTTTCAAATGCTTCAGATTTTTCTTTCAAAAAGGCAACCCAAGTTAGTCTAGAGTAGTCATCAATAATCAACATAAAGTAATTTTCTTTTCCTATACCTTCTTTCCTTGATGGACCACATAGATCCATATGTACTAACTGGAGAGGTTTTTCTGTTGAGGGAAAGCTTTTATATTTGAACTGAGTACGAGTAAGCTTTCCTATCTGACAGGATTTACAAACAGAGTCATATGGCTTTGATATCTTCGGAAGATATTTTACTGCCCCATTGTTTCTAAGTTTGATTATGTGATCAAAATTTAGGTGACCAAGTCTCTTATGCCACAACCAACTTTCATCTTAAGTGACATTCTTCTTCTTCTTCTTTTAAAACATAGACATTGTTTTCTGTTCTTATACCTTTTGCAACTAGCTGACCTGAATCCACAGTTTTTATTCTATAGTCTTTAGAGGTAAAAACAACTTCACACCCTCGGTCATAGACTTGAATGACACTAAGCAAATTATGTTTCAAATCTTTTACATACAGCACATCTTGAGCTTTTCTTTTTTCGTTACTCAAACTTACAATTCCTTTACCTTTTACCTTTCCTGGTGCATCATTTCCAAAAGTTACATTCCCTGATTAGCTATCACTTAGAGTTAGAAACTTACTTCTATCTCCAGTCATGTGTTTGGAGCATCCACTATCAATATACCAGGAATTCTTTTTCTTTTGGGATGATAGCACTAGTCCACACTTGTCATCTACTTTCTTCTTCCAAGCTTTGACATTTTTAGTAGTGGGGATCAAATCTGAATTATATTTCCTTAAGCGATAGTCTGTAGCTTTATGACCATAATTATGACAGTTGTAACAATCTGGTTCACTGAATAATGGATTATAACGATTGTTATGCTCATATCTATTGTTGTGTTTCACCTGTGTCCTTCTCCCAGTCATCACATGATTTATAATCTGTGATTGTTTGTTGCTTGGCTGTCTCAATCTTTGTTGTGGAAGATAATTATTCATTGAATTTCTTGATTGTTCATATCTAAATCTTAAAGAACAGTTTATAGCTTTGTGACCAAAATTAGAACAGAGAAAACAATAGCCATAGAAAAAATCTTTGTACCTTGAAAAATTCTGTCTTCTTTGAGGAGGTCGACTTTTGTCATGCCAATAATATTTTTGGTCTACAAATTCAGTTCTGGGGATTTTTCTTTCATTTCTTCTTGGTGGCTGATTTTCCTTCTTTGTTTCTGCAGAGTGATTGTTGCCAATGTTTGAGGATTTGACAAACTTGATAGAATCTGTATTACTTGGATGATCACTACTTGATCCTTCTACATATCCCAATCCAGATTTCAACTTTGAACTTCTTTCCTGATTTAGGATGGAGGTTAATTCTTCTGAGGCTTTAATACTTGGTAGATTTTGATGATACAATCCTTTAAATTTCTCCATTTCTTTTCTAGTTTTTACTATCTCTTCTTCTAAGGCTTCACACCTGACTTTCTTCTCTGACAATTGTTGTTTCAGTATGTCTTCTATTTTCTTTGCCTCTTCTAATTCCACTTTTAGCAGAGCAAAGTTTTCATCAGGTTTTTTACTATCTTTCTCGAATTGTGTCAACAATTGTTTTTGCTTTCTGTTCTTAGTTCTGAGTCTATTAATTTCTTCCAGTGCACTGATCAGTTCTCCTTCCAAATCAACCATAGCTTCTTCATCATTATCATCACTGATTGTGCTTTTAATATCATAATTCTCCTTGGCCATAAGCATGAAGTCATTTGCCTTATCTTCACAGGATGAGTCACTATCAGTGTCTTCTGAGGAGTTGTCAGTATTTGCAACCAAAATTTTCTTCTTATTATATTTCTTATATTTGTACTTCTTTTCATCATCAGAGTTTTGATCCTTTTTATGATCAGGACACTTAGAAGCAAAATGACCTATCTTACCACAGTTAAAGCATTTGAAGGGCAACTTCCCTTGATATTTTCCTGATCCTTTCTTTAACCTTCTCACAAATTTTGCCTCAATATCATCTAATTCTGAATCAGTATTCTTGTTTGCTTTAAAAGATGCTTCTCTAGTACTAGATTTATCTTTATTAATTTTCATTTCATATGAAGTTAGAGTTCCTAGAAGTTGATCAATGGACAGAGTTTTAAGATCATTTAATTCTTCTATTGCAGAGACTTTTGGATTAAATTTATCAGGCAGAGATCTTAAAATCTTTTGAACTAAGAGTGAGTCATCAAACTTCTCACCAAGACCCTTCATAACATTTACAAGTTCTTCAACTCTTAAAAAATATTTGCTAATTGTTTCATCTTCATTCATCTTTAGTTCAAATTTCAATCTGTATGTTTGAAGTTTGGCATCTTTTACTTTCTCATTTCCTTCATAACTGCTAATAAGTTTATCCGACATTGCTTTGGCAGTATCGAGATGCATCACCTTTACAAACTCAACTTCAACAAGTGCATTCAAGATAGCATTCATTCCCTTAGCATTAAAACTAAACTCTAACTTATCATCCTTGGAGGCTAGAACAATAGGCTTTGTATATCCAGTCTCTACTACATCCCAAACATTAGCACCCAAGGCCATTAAGTAAGTTCTCATTCTAATCTTCCAGTAGGCAAAATTTGTTCCATCAAACAGAGGGGGCTTAGAGGCCGAAGTCCCTTCATGACTTGTCATGTTTAAGCTTACAGATATACCTTTGAATAAAAGGAACCTACTCTGATACCAATTGTTGGAATTACTAAGACAACTGAGAGGGGGGGGGGGGTGAATTAGTTGTAATTGAGCTTAAACAATTTTTATGTCTATTAAAATTATTAATATTTCTTCAAGTGATCATCAAAAATATACAACATATGGACAGTAAACGTAAAGAGCATCAGTCACACATAAGGTATACCCAGAGACAGATTTTTCAGGAGGAAACCCATAAAGGGAGAAAACCTCTTCTTCTTCGAAATGATAGGCAGTCTTTTAAGTTCTGTACATCATCTATAATTGAGCACCAACTCAATATGAGGCTGCTACCTCTATTTTACAAGATGCAACTTGTTTGAGAGCACCAACTCTCTGGTTTCTCTAGCACCCACCAGAAGGAAGCACCAACTCCCTTAATGTTCCAGCACCAACTGGATGGAAGCACCAACTTCCAGTTACACAGGCTCCAACCTATTTAACATAGAACACTTGTTCTCCCTTGCACCACCCTACCACCCTATTTTCTCTGGCTGCAACCAGATGAAAGCTACAACTTTCTTGTGTTCAACTTCTCGCTTGAACCTCTGAGGACAACAGTCCTCCCGAGCACCTCCCAACCTCCCTAAAATATGAATGAATAAATAAACAGTCAACTACGTAGATTAATCAATTCTTACCAATGTCTCTTTGTTCTATAAATCTGGTCTTCTTCTAACTGTTCTGCAATTCTTCTCTTCCTCCGTCTATTCCTCAGGTCTGCTCTGCATCAAATTCTTCTGTTATTCTACTCAAATTCAAGTTTTCTTTCATCATCTATTACTCTTCCTTGAGTTTCATCTCACATTGTCCATATTTTCGATCTCACTCTCTGATCTATAATTTTTCTTTTCTTACAGTTTCATTCCTTTTCATATAGAACAACCACATGTGTGTTGTCTGTCTCATTTTCTTTTATTCACACCTCCCCGACGGTTCCACTTCCCATTTCCTTAGGCAAAACAAGGACAAGTGTCCGAGAAACTGAAACACTAACTGATTTGCAATCATGAGTCCGTTTTACTAACATATTTGTAACTGAGGAGTTAACTGTGAGAGAGAACAATAGCCCTTTGATCTTCGTTCAAATTTACCTGCACGGTTGGATTGGCTTCATGAGATCTTTCATTCATTTTGGAATTTCTGTGGCCAAGCTTAGCACCTCTAGCTTCTACCTCCATCTTCCATCGATGTGATCAATGGCTATGACCATGTGCTTATGTATAAAGCGCTTTCGCGATTTCTCATTTCATGATTTTCAACACTATGCTCTGTTGACCCTAAGTCAGCGAAATTTCGATCGCTTTCCATGTGTCCTATGATTCCATCGTCTAGATCTGATCTTGATTCAATGACTGCGATTGAATCGTGATTTCGCATATCGTGATTGATGCATTGTTTTCTTTACCTCTCCATGTCGCGATTCGCGAAACTCCGATATGGGGTTAGATCAACGGTTCATATCTGGTCTTGATTCAATGACTGATATTGAATCGCAATTTCGACATTCTTGATGTCCGGTGTTTTTGTCACTTCAAAGTCCCGATCCACGAAACTCCGTAATGGAGTCGGATCAACGATCCAGATCACATCTTGATCTGACGGCTCAGATTAAATCACGATTTTGCATATCGCGACATCGAGATTCCTGTTGTTAATAATCTTTGGCATCTCGAACAATTGATCCCCAAAACTCTGACATGGGCTTGAATCAATGGTCCAGATTCAACCTTAATCTGACGGCTCAGATTAAATCGCGATTTTGCATATCGCGATATCGAGAGGTTAGGGAACCCTATTCCTTTGACTCTCCCATCAACGAAATGAAAATCTATCCCCATGTGTCCTGGCTGATGATGGACGGTCCTCCTTCTTTCGGGATTTTGTGAGCCTCTCTACTCCTTGCACTTTAAATAACGTGCAGGTTCTCCTTGATCCAACGATGATCGGGTCCTACGCTTGGGTCTAACATCTGAGATCTGTCCTCCTCTTCAACACTCTTCTTGTCTACATTCAGATCTGACGGCCCTCGTTCTTTCAGGAATTTTGAATGGGGTCCAACGATCAGAAATTATTCTCAAACCTTACGGGCCTACCTCTTCAGCATGCTCTTATTCATATCTGATGGCCATCGGGAATTCAGGAAGGGATCCAACGAACACGGTTGTTGCTCTTCCCCGATTATCACTGCACCACTGATCATCGCTGTTGTACTCAAGCCATCATCACTACTGTACTTGCCATACTTCTTTTTGCTTGTCTGTTACAAAATTCTTGTACTCATGCCATCTTCATTGTTGTACTTGCCATCAATGACAAGCATTCGCTCCCTGTTAAAATATTTGCCAACATATCGAGCATGTGTTATCCTCCTCGAGCTCATTAAATAAAAAAGAGGTACTCGTCTATCTGGATGGGTAGAAAATTTGAAGGAAGAAAGCCAAGCAGTTTTTGGGAACATTACAGGTCACTCTTACGGTCTCCCTTGAACACGACACTTTTTCTTTCCATACATTTTAATCCATTGAACCTCTGCACTAAACCAATCCTCTGATTTTCTTTACTCCTTTGGGTCACCTGACGAAAGTCACAATATCCACTGCATCATCATGTTTTGGTCCATGTTGTGTTTCTACTGTTGTGCCTCAGTGTTCAAGGGAAGTATCTTCCTTCAGATTCAACCATCACAAATTTCCTGTTTCAATACCCGTGTCATTCCATGTTCATTTGATCCACCAATTTACATCTCAGTTTCAGTTTCGTGTCATTGATGGGGGATACATCAAGGCCCTCCTTCGATGAGTCTGTTTCTGTCGAATTCAACACATTATCTTGGAATTAGACTTAGAAATCATTTAGTACCTTGGGACCTTCATGCCTCAATGGCAGGCCTCCTCGCTTCCGATAATCGGTTTTCATAATTGACCTCTGATCAGATGATTCCAATAATGTTCGACTTCAACTCATCTATTCACATTCGCTAGAATGTACTAGGGTACCTTGGGAATCATTGACATCAATGGTGATTTCCCTCGCACTTATTAACGGTTTACCTCATTGACTAGTAATCAATTGGTTTCTGCCATGTTTGACATCAAGACATCTATTCACATGGTTAGACTCATACTGCATTGGGATCGGTAAGAAGACCATGGGTTGATTGATCAATTAGATATGTACTTTACCCAGGTTGCGAAGATGTTTCTCTTGAATATTGACACATATACTGTCACATAGATCCACTTTGTATTGGTCTGTGGATATGTCTTGTTGTATCATAGATCCACTGTTTATTTTTCATGGCTATGATCAGTTCATGTCATGGAATTATAGATCCACATTGTATATTTGGTGGCTATACTCTTTGTTAATATAATTATGGATCTGAAGTGTATCTTATGGAGACCATACCTTGCAAGTATTTATCACTCAAGAATAGGTATGCTTGCCTTGGGTTTGAAACATGTCATAATATTTGTTTGATGGTTGTGTGTAGCTTCTACTAGGTTCTCCAAGTCCATACCCTTGCTCTAAAATGTCTACAAAGTACTTTAGTCATCAGTTTTCGTCTTCTAACTTCACACTTTGGGGGGAAATATTTTACACATCAAAATTACTCATTTCAATGATGACCTATTGTCTTCATTACAATTGTTGCATTTTAGCCATAAGTGTCACAAGTGTCGCATACATCATACAATCATCTTGCCTATGTCATGTCTCAAATGACATCATAAGGACACTTCAAAGACACCCTCAGAGACTGGTTAATGAAGAAGAAATCATTTGATGAAGAGTAGAAATCTTTTTCCATGGAAAAAACCACTTAAAAATGAATTTTTAAGGCCAACGCTCCCCTACCCATTGTCAGGGAGTGTCAGTGCTCCTTGACCTTCTTTGGAGGAGCGTTTCAGCACTCTGTGCACCCTTTTGGGGGAGCGCTGAGACTTTTGAGGAAATTTTGGGTAGCGCTCCCCTACCCATTGTCAGGGAGTTCCAATGCTCCTTTCCCTCCTTTGGGGGAGCGTTGCAACACTCTATGCCCCATTCTGGGGGAGCACTGGGTTGTTTGAGGAAATCTTGGGATGGTGAGGAAAATCAGGGAAAAATCCCCCTCATCTCTGGAGTTGGTTGGATTCGAATTTGAGGTCAAGGCTGGATCTTAAGGAAGATCCACAAATTATGGAGAAGGATCCTCAAACTATCCCAAGAATCTCTAAGGTGGTTGGGTCTCTCCAATCTTATATAAGGAGGCCTTCTCATGGTGAAATAAATGGAGTTTTAGAGATACCAAACTTATGATCTCATGAGAAGTGGTATTATGGAGACATTGAAGACATCAAACTTATGATCTCATAAGGGATATAATCAATGAAGCATAGTAATTTTGATTGTGGATTATTTTTGCAAGGGGCTGGACAAGGAGCTGGAAGAGGCTATTGCAACTTCATCAAAGGTCTGTAAGTATTGCTATCGAGTTATCATTAATACATGTGCTTGGCCTATTTATTTAAAGGGTGTGTATGCCTACATGAACTTATCTTTGATAGATAGATATAGTTTTGAATTAATCATGGTAGAATAGGAAGTTTTTTTGTCTTTGTTGTTATTGGATTGCAGGACTTGTTGAAGAGCTTAGGGATCAAGGCTTAACTTTGAACTGGGCGAGGGAAAACATCATAAAAAGGTACATCTTCTTCCTTTTCTCTATTTGATTGACTTATATAGGTTTAAAAGGATGCCAGTGACCAAAGTTGTCACCTTTCTGTCTTGATCTTAGATATTTAGGGTTCAAGAGGAAATCCACTTGTCCGCAGGGGGATTTTCCTGTAACAGCTATTGAGGTAGAATCCGACATACTAGTAGTAGACAATTTAAAGTTCAGGGGTGATAGAGACAGGAAAAAACATAAATAAGAGTTTCCTTCTTCTTCTCATACAACATCTGATTCTAAGATGGATGAAATGGCTAAAATTTTGAAAACCTTGACATCTAAGATGGCTAGGTTGAAAATGGAACAAAAACATCCCAACAGACCTACATAGGAAGGTGGATAGAGAAAACCTAACCAGTTTAGGAGACCTAATAACGTACCTCAAATATTACCAAGAGAAAGGAGGAATCAAGAAGATCAAAAAGTTTTGCCCCCTTTCCAAAATAATGCAGTAGAAGAGGTTGAAGAAATAGATGATACTGAAGATGACCTTATAGTGCATTTAAATGATTCAAAATCATCTCCTACTCATTTGACACAACAAGATTATGAAGATGCTTTGATATTAAATCAGTTTGAAGAAGGGGATGTTGATGAAGTTATCTAGAAAGAACCTAAAGGAAAGAGGTATGATCTTAGATCCAGATCAAATACACCTAAGGTGGATATACTTGTTTCAACAAAGAAGGCTAGTTCTCCAGTAAAATCGAGAGTCAATAAAGAAAGTCATGGGATTCAAATTGGTCAGCAACTAAAGCAACCTTTCAAGGTTAGTACTACAGAGTTAAAGGAAACATAAAAGGTTGTTTCTTCTTTAAGCTTGGAACATGAAATTAACAAGATTAAAATCCCCATAACTTTGATAAAATTAATTAAAACATAGCCTTTTAGGAAGTATCTTCTTAAGGCATTGTAGCCCCCTACTCAAGTCACCTTTTCAGATACTATCAACCTTTTTCAGATGAAAATCCTGCTATAACCATTGGAACTCATATTGAGGACCTGATTGATGCTTCTCCTCATTTCTACATATCTCTGAAAATTCATGACAAAATATTGCATAATTGTTTAATGGATTCAGGAGCTTCACACAATGTCATGCCAAAAGTGGTAATGGATGAATTAGGTTTAGAAATCACTAAAACCTACCTAGACCTATATTCATTCGACTCCATAAAAGTTAAATGTATGGGAGTCATTAAGGACATGTTTGTTACTTTATCTCAGTTACCAATGAAAAGTGTGGTATTGGATGTTATTGTGGCTGACATACCTCCAAAATTTGGAATGCTTCTGTCAAGGTCATGGGATAATAAAGTAGGAGGCACATTACAAATGGATCTCAATTATGCTACCATACTTGTGTTTGGTGGAGAACATCGAAGATTTTATAGAGAAGTAAGGTTGGCTTATTTGGTAAGTGATCATGAAGACCCTATTAATCATTCCATAGATGATGTAGAAGATGAAATTGGTTCTTATATTTTTCACATTGGTGATCATATAGATGAAACATCAATTAGGAAAGTAACACCTACAGTTGAAGAATGTGCATAAAATTTTGTCTAGAAAATGTACTTTGATGAGGCTTGCTCAAAAGAAGGTTCTGGGGCTGGTATTGTTTTCATTTACCCTACCAAATAAGTCATTCCTATGTCATATAAACTATAATTTGATATAACCAACAAAATCAATGAATATGAATCTCTGTTGTTAGGGTTGAAAGTTGCTAAAGATATGGGTATAGATAAACTTTCTGTTTTTGGAGATTCAAAACTTATTATCCATCAGATAAAAAACATTTATTAGACCAAAAATCATAGGTTAAAGAAATATAGGAATGAGGTGTGGGATTATGTGGATGATTTTTTCTTGGCATTCAACATCACTTTTGTGTACAAGAATTTGAATCAGCAGGCTGACTCTTTAGCACTTGCAGCCAGTAACTTTAAGACTCCAATTTTTTCTATCTTAAAATTTTATATTGAGGTTAGATACAGACCCTCGATACCAGATAACATTAGAAATTGGCAAGTTTTTAAGGATGATCAGGAGATTCAAATATTCTTAAATACCATTGATGATTTTTCCAATATTTCAATAGATCAGGATAAGGAGAATGATGATATGGAGGTACATGCTGCAAATGTTCTTCAAGACAATGTTGCTGGGAACAAAGTCATTGAATTGAAAACAAATCATTTGCCTAAAGGTTTGGTTCCACTTGAGAGATTATTTGACCACAATGATGTTTACAGAAAATATGTTATTCAGACATAAGAGACTATTGTGATAGACAATGATATCAGTTCAGATCTAAATCCCATGATAGTGAAATTATCTAGAAAACTGTCAGAAAAACAGAGAGACAAATATGTAAATTTGATGAAATAGTTTTCAGATGTATTTTCCTGGTCTTATAAAGACCTAAAGGTTTTTGATACAGAGATTATGCAGCAGAAGATTCCTCTAAAGCCTAGATCAAAACCTTTTAAGCAAAATCTAGGAAATATAATTCATTACCGTTACCCATAATAGAAAAAGAACTGAAAAGGTTATTGGATGCCAAAATTACAATGCCGCTGAGATACTCAGAGTGGGTAGCTAATTTAGTACCTATTAGGAAAAATAGTGGAGAGATAAGGCTTTGTGTGGACTTTGGGAATTTGAACAAATGTTCTTTAAAAGACAGTTATCCATTACCAAAAATGGATCATATTTTACAAAGAGTAGTAGGGGCAAAGACAATTTATATGCTTGATGGTTATTCAGGGTATAATCAAATATCAGTAATGGAATAAGATAAGAAGAAAACAACTTTTACCACTCCCTGGGGAACTTTCATGTATGAAAATATGCCTTTTGGATTGATGAATGCAGGAGCAACCTTTCAGAGGGCTGTGGATATTGCATTTATTGGTGAGAAAGACAGGTTTATAGTTATTTATCTTGATGACATCACTATATTTTCAACTTCTGATGAATAACACTTTCATCATTTGAAGCAGAGATTTGAAAAATGCAGGAGGTATGGTATATCATTAAACCCTAAAAAATCTCATTTTGCCATGGAGGAAGGAAATTTTTTAGAACATATTGTTTCACCAGAAATAATCAAGATAGATTCTGAAAGAGTAAAAGCTATTCAACATATAGACATTCCAAGAAACAAGAAGTCTATCCAATACTTCATAGGTAAAATTAATTTTTTAAGGAGATTTATACCAAATTTTGCGGAAATCATCAAGTACATTACTGATATGTTGAAAAAGGATGCATGAATCAAATGGATACCAAAATCTAAAGAATCATTTGAGAAGATTAAGTAGGCTCTTGTTCAGGCCCTTGTTCTCATCAGCCCTAATTACTCCAAGGAATTCATGATTTTTCATTTGCTTCTGAAGACACCATAGTTGTTGTTCTTTTACAAAGAAATGATCAGGGGTATGAGCAACCTATCTCCTTTTCAACAAAACTCTCAGAGAATATGAATTGAAATATGATGTTATAGAGAAGCAGGCATATTACCTGGTGAAGGATTTCAAATATTTCAGGGTATATGTTCTACAATCAGAGATCACTACATATGTTCCAAATAGTGTAGTTAAAGAAATTTGGTTCAACCTGATTGTGAAGGGAAGAGAGGAAAATGGATAACGAAAATTCTGGAATACAATCTGACTATAAATCCCACTCAATTGATAAAAGGACAAGGCCTTGCCAAATTAATGACGGAGTCAAATTGCAAAGCAATTGGATTGTATGATTTCTTAAGCAAATCACATAATTCTTCATTTCATATTGAGGAAACTGGCTCACAGGTAAACAACAAATATTCTTCTTCACCATGGTACAAAGATATTGTATTTTTTCTATTAAATATTCAGTCTCCTCCTGAATTGGATAAATCAAAGTTTAGATCACTTAAATTGAAATTAGTGAAATATTGCATTATTGATCAAATCTTGTTCAGGAAATATCCTAATGGGATTTTTTTGAGGTGTGTTAATGAAGAAGAGGCAAAACAATTTTTTTGTGATTTACATCATGGTGTTTGTGGAGGTCATCACCATTGGAAGGCTACTACCTTCAATATTCTAAGAGCAGGATATTATTGGCTAGTACTGTTTTCAGACATATTTTCTCAGGTTAGGGCATGTGAACCATGTCAAAAGTTTGCAGGAAATCATAAACTTATGTCTCTGCCTTTAAAACCCATTATTTCTCATGGACCATTTCAACAGTTGGGCTTAGACTTCGTCGGAGAAATCAATCCTTCATCTTCTGGACAACATAAGTGGATACCTACATCCACAGATTACTTTACTAAGTGGATTGAAGCAATTCCAACTCGGAATGCAACATAAAAGGTAATCATAGAATTTCTTGAAGGACATATTTTTTCTAGATTTGGTTGTCCTAAGAAGCTAGTTACTGACAATGATCAAGCTTTCAAATAAAACTCCATGATTTTTTTTTGCAATAAGTATAATATCAAATTGGTCCACTCCACTCCTTACTATCCCCAAGGAAAATGGGTTAGCAGAATCATCCAATAAGAGCTTCATAAGGATTATCAAAAAACTACTTGAAGAAACAAAAGGTCATGGGATTCTAAGTTAAAATTTTCCCTATGGGATAATGAGATCGGCAATAAGAAATCTGTTGGAACTTCCCCTTTCCAAATGATGTATGAATCAGAGGCTATTTTCCCAAATCAATTGGGTTTACCTGCTCTTAAATTTATTCAAGAGGAGTTAGAAGAACTGAATGATATCCAAAGGAGAGTTTTTCAGTTAATAGAAGTTCAACAGGCTAGAGAAAAGATGGATCAGAAAGATGTTGTTCATCAGAGAAAAGTCAAAGCCATGTTTGATAAGGAAACCAAGAAATATATTTTCAAAGAGGGAGATCTTGTATTGAGATGGGATGCTAGAAGATAGTACAAAGCTAAGCATGGTAAGTTTGATAACTTATGGTATGGTCCTTTCAAAATAGCCAAGGTCATGAATAACAATACGTTTCTCTTACATAATCTGGATGACACTAAGATTTTTGGAGGCCCAGTAAATGGGATATTCTTGAAACATTACTTTCTTTAATATTTATCAAACGTTTTAGTATGTATAGTAGGTTTTATTTTGAACTCAAATAAAGACTCCATATACCGAATGGAATTGTTTTATTACAATTTGTGTTTTAAATAAAGGGTGACAGAACAGGGAAATCAGAGAATCAGAAGGATATAAAGGCATTGGTCTATAGATCTTAAAGTTTCCTCATGAAACTTTACCCCCAGAAGGAGCCAGTGTTAGTCTCTAACTTATTTTTTAATTAAGTGAGTGTCCCTAATCCTTGATCCTCCCTGCTTATACTTTGTTGCCTAAAACTTGATTTTTACCGCTTCGTTTAAATGGTCATTTTTCCATTTTTATTGCACTTTTAAATGATTTTTTGAAGTTTTTAAAGGTTTAGGATTTGATATGATAAATCTTGTCACATCACTTGTCTATTCATTTTTGAATTTTCAAATTTTTTTTCAAGTCATGAATGGCGCTATAGGAATAGCGCTAGGAATAATCATATTTTTACATGTGCCATCCTACCCTGATCACGTCATAATTTCTCAAATTGTGATTAAAGGATCTACATGCCTCTCCATGATCTTTTCTCGGGTTGATACTGCAATTATAACAACTATGTATGAGGGATTGATTTGTACCTGCCATACCTGCATCAAATCAAACATGTTTTGATATCATTAACTTAACCATCACCTTCTATTTTAGTGTGTTGGCTATTTTGTGCAGAGATCAAATTGAAGGAAGAAGTGATTCTTAATTTTTAACAGCCCATGAGAACTAAGAATTCAAAACATCAATCATCACATATCTGTTTACAAGACCATATCAACATCATGGCACCAAATAAGAGTGGCTAGATTATCAGACTGGAACCTAAGGGAACAAAATTACTCGAATCATACCCCCAAATGGTGCAGAGGTTTAAAGATGCGGGTTGGTTTGAGTTTTTCACAACCTTCCAGGGGCACGATGAACATATTTCAATGGTTTTCGCACAGAATTTTGATGGCTTTGAAGCTATAGTTGGAAAATCATTGATGCTGGTGACTCAACACTCAATTGCTAAATCCTGTAGATTACCAGTTGGTAGGGAAAGGTGGTGGAAGAAGAAGAATGTGGTTATGGAATATGTGAATCAATTTTTAATCCCAGAGAAACAAAACCCTAACTAGAAAAAGGGAATACCACATAGTTGGGTAAAGAAGCAATGACATACTTCTTTGTGGATCATCCACAGGTATATTACGTCTGAGGGCAGGTTTTCATTGGTTTATATTTACCATATCAGATTGCTAATTCACATTAATGGTTATTATCCTCTTAATTTACCCTACTTCATACATAAGAGTTTATCTAAAATTTCCAAGAGGGTGTAGTCCCATCCTGCTACAACTAAAGACAGTCTCTTTCACCAGGGTTTAATTAAGACATTGGTAATCTCCTCTTTAAACGAAGTCCAAAGACCCTGGGATTGGCTAATCTAGTCTTTAAGAAATGATTCATAGTCATCTAAATCCAAAAATTCCAAAGGAAAGAAATCAGCCCAACAGAAACAGATGGGTAAAGCCACCGAGTTCACAATTAAAGAAGAATCACCTATAGCTAGGGTAACTCAGGATAGAAAGAGGAAGTTGCAAACTCAACAAACCCTTGAATATTTTCCTGTAGGTAAAGAGCATGAGGAAGCTACCACTAGTTGAGGTAATAAATCTAAACTAGATGAAGACATTGACATATTTCTTAATCTAGAGATAAATATGGAAATTGATAAGGATGAGGATTATACTATGAACCCATTTCAGTCCCTAGTCAAGAAGAAACAAAAATCTAAAAGTAAGAAGAGTGTAAAGGGAAAACAACAGAGAAAAAAGCCAACACCTGTGCCTACGTTCCCTAGGAGAAACTCCACTAGAGCTGTGAATAAATTTAGATTAAATTCAAAGGCCATGTTTGATCCGTCCATTAAAAAGGAGAATATTATAATTATAAAGGATAATTCAGAAGATTCCAAAACATGCATCAAGAAATAGGAAGAGACACCTTCTTTGCACAGGACTGAGAAAGAATCTGAAAACTTTAGGAAGGAACAAGAAAAGGGAAAACAAGTTGCTCAATACTCCAGGAGACCTGTGACAAGAGAAACCACTAGATCAACTTCAAAATATGAATCTATGTTTAGGGGTACATATGTATTTTCTGATGATAAAGATGATCCTTTTGGAGAACCATATCAGATTCTAGACTTTCCAGATACTAGGGATTTTGACAGCACTGAAGATGAATATCATAGCTCTGGATTATCTTCAAGATATAGGATCAAATTAAGAAAACCTCAAGCTGTTATAGACCTGAATCTACCTGCACCTGTAGATGAATACCCATATTTTAAATTTAATGTTATAAATGAAAAGACAAGATTAAGGAGTTATAGGGTATGGTAAAACAATTAAATAAAGAGAAATCTCAAGTGGAGCAATGGAATTCCAGACAACAAGAGAAGATACAAGATTTCAAAAATAAAATAAAAGAACGAAAAACACTTCTTAAGGGGCTGCGATAATCCAATTTCAGGTTATATTGGCATAATATTATGCTAACAACCAAAATGAAGCAGAGAAATACCAAAGCCAGTGCAGTCATTATACCATGATAGTTTATGAAGTTCTTTCTTGCCATTTTGAATGTTTTGATGCTATTACATAGGGAGTAAAAGATGAATAGTTCAATTTCTATATTTTAATCAAATGACATTTTGATATTTCGAATGGAACAACTCAATAAGATATGATTCCAATTTTTGTGGGATTTTCCAAGTTGTTGTAAAGGATATGTTGGTTAGGTTGTGGAGATTTCTACTATATTGGCATTGTAAGTGCTCATTTGAGTTGATTTTCCTAGAAGATAGGCATTGACTAGATTCTATTACAAACTGAATAATAGAAAATAGGATCTATAGTTATACTATGTGTACTTTAAATAGACAAAAGGAAGATTGTATGGGGGTTGACAAGTTGGGATTTCAGGGACCTATTTTTGAATATCATTGTAAGACAGTTTTATTCCACATTGATACTAAATGGAAAAGGCATGTTGATGGTAAAATTTTCTTTCATTCCATGTTCTATTTATTTTCTTACTTGAAGTCATTTTTCTATTGCAATGCATTGATTTCTTGAACTTAAGTAACATAATGAACACTTTACTGTTATTGTTTATTATCAAGATTTGCCTTCCAGTACATGTTCTTGTTTCTAAATTATATTTTTAAATAATAAATCTATATGGGGTTGACAAATTGAATTCTCTCATATTTCCTTTCCTTATTTTCCTTATTTATCTGATTTATTAATGTGACTACATTTTATTAATCAATGGGATATATTTTGGCTTTATTTTTAGTTTTGTGTTTGCCTTGAACCCTTGAACCATCTTTCAACCATCCTCAAAAAAACAATTCATAAAACCCTTAAAATACTATTGCAATAACCCAATGATGCCCTAGATTTCCCTCTCATAGTCAAGTGCAACTTTAGGGACTAACATGATGGAACATGAAGTGGTGAGTATAGCTCCAATTTTCTATTAGTGGGATTACAAGTAGAACACATAAAACACCCCTTTACATATTTAGTTACAATTGATTTCATTTGAGGATAGTAACAAAACCTTTGCAAATGAGCCATAGTTTTTCCTACCCCAAAATGCCCAAACACAAGAGAAGTGCGAGCTTCTCATATTACATGGACTCGTTCACTTGTACAAATACATAGCTTTCCAAGATGGTACATTAGTTATCCCTGCAAACAATAGTTCTCTACCTTCGCACCATGAGTTAACTTCTCATATACTTCTTTAAAATATTCATCAATGGAATATTGTTCCACATAGATATCATGAGATAAAGAATTATTCTTCAAAATAATAGAAGCAACAATAGGAGGTCTAGAAATCATATCAACTACCTTGTTACTTGTACCCTTTTTGTACTTGATTACCAAATGAAATTGTTGTATAAAACCCATCCATTTGTAGTACCGAGATTGTTGCATCTTGGTTTGTGCTTGGAGATACTGTAAGGGTTGGTGATCTAAATGTATGATTGTTTCCTTCCCTAAACATTAGTGCTTCCATTTCCTTACACTTTGAACTAATGCATACAACTCTTTATCATATGTAGGATAGTTAACAAGATCTTGGTTAAAATTTTCAAAGTGGTAATAGATAGGCTTATGATATTGCATCAATACAACACCCATGGCGTATTTGCTGGCATATGTATTGATCTCAAAAGGATGTTGAATATTCGACAATGCTAATACTGGTGCAGAACTGATATTCTCCTTCAAAGTGTCTAAAGATTTGTGTTTCTTTCCTTCCCACTAAAAAGTGTTCTTCGCATTGGTTAAGGCATGCAAATAAGCTACTATAAAGGATAAGATTGAAATGAACCTCCTCCAATACTGGATTGCACCTAACAAGCTCCGGATCTCGGTTACACTTTTTGGCTCAGACCAATTTACAATTACATCAATTTTGGAAGGATCAATTTTTAATTGTCCTCTGCCTACTATATGGCCTAAGTATACAAGTGCAGTTTTTCCAAATTCACATTTAGACAATTTTACATACAACTTTTACCTTTGCAAAGTATCCAAGACTTGCTTTACATGCCTCACATGTTCATCCCAAGTCCCTCTAAAAATAAGAATGTTGTCTAAATATACAATCACAAAATCATCTAGTAAATTCCTAAATACATCATTCATCACACACATGAAAGTTTTCGGAGCATTACAAAGCCCAAACGACATCACTAACCACTCAAAAAATCCATGTTTTTGTTTTAAAGGTAGTTTTCCATGCATCCTGTTCTACAACCCTGACTTGATGGTATCCACTACGCAAATCCAACTTAGTTAAATAAAAAACATTCTTTAAATGATCAAGTAAATCATATATACGAGGAAGAGGGTATCGATTTTTCACTGTAATTTTATTTAAGGCCTGGTAATAGACACACATTATTAATGTGCCATCTTATTTTGGAACCATCACGATCAAAGAACCACAAGGACATGAACTGGGCCTAATTACCCCTTCATCCAATAAGCTATGTATCTGCTTCTTGATATCTTTCATCTCCACAACTGACATCCTGTACATGCCCCCATTAGGAAGAGGAGAATCTTGTTGAAGATGTATCTCATGTTGGATTTCCTTCTTAGGAGGTAATCCATCTGGTTCCTGAAAAATATCGTCATACTTAGATACAATATCAACTAATTCCTTATGAGAAAGATCACATCGTTGGAAAGTGTCGGATGTCTCGACATCTTTCTCTTTTATGACCATGAGTACATATCTCTTATTAGTGTTTATGAGTCTCTTCATTTTCCCTGCACTAACAAGTGTTGTATTTACCCTCATGTTGTGAGCTCTAACAATATATTCCACTCCTTCTTTAGTAAGGTGGTATTTGTTCTCGTGACGAAAGAAGACTTCTTTTCTATCATAAACATATGGAATTCCCAACACTATGCCACATATATCGAGTGATACAACATCCAAATCCACTTCATCAATCAACTTTGAAGCAATAACAAATCTAATCCTACATTGTTTGGTGACATCAAGTTTTTCTTTATCACATACCCAACCAAGAGCATAAGTCTTCGGATGTGGTTTCATTTCAATACCTATCTTCTTGACAAGTGCTTCAGATATTAAGTTTACTTAGGAACCAATATCAAATAATGTATCTACTTTAGTGTGTTTAGATACAACTCTTATGTGAAATAATTCATTCCTCTTTTGTTCATCATCATGAGATTCATTGTTGGAATCTGAACTAGCATGAAGGGAATCTCTACCTTGTACTCCAAAAGTTGTGATCTTTCCTTCATCCCCTAAATCGAAACCAATATCTTGTTGCACTGTAGCAACAATTTTTGTCTTCCCCTTTCCACTGAACTTCTTCAGTCTCTTCTCTGGATGCAGTTTCCAACAATGTTCATCATCGTGACCACTTTTCTTGCAATGAGTGTAAGATGGATTTCCTCCTTCTCTTGTCACTGTGGTTGTCTTCTTGTCCTTCCTTTAAAACTTCTTGAAAGGTTTATGTGGGGCATTGGAAGGTTTCTTTGTGGGATCTTCTTGAACATTCTTTCCCCTGTTCTCAAGGTGAGTGGCTTGCACATAGACTTCGTCAAGACTAGTGTGGTGAAACAAGAGAAATGTATGACGAATATAACTGTGAAGCGAACCAATATACTTCATTAAAGTTTCATAATAATCCAAAGGAATGTTTAATGCAAGAATTTTCTTCCTAAATTCTTTTGTGAAACTTTGTACAGTTTGACCTTTACTTTTCCTTAAAATTTTCCATTTCATCGTTGCTTTATGTAAATAAACCAATGGATGAAATTGCTTCCTTATCGCTGATTTAAATTCCAACCATGAGGAAAGAATATTACCACACTTACTTATGTCCTAAATCTTTCTCTCCCACCATACGCGATCGGTTCATTCTAACCGAAGAGAAGCCAATTTCACTTTAACTTCCTCTTCATCAATGTGTTGAACACGACAATATACTTCAACCTGTCAAATCCAATTATCTAGCTTTTCGGGATTAACATCTCCATTAAACATAGATAAAGCAAATTTTACATCAAGATTTAATAATGGCTTCTTAAAAGAAGCTTTATGTCTAGAATGATGAGAATGGTAAGAGTGCTCAAAGGAAGAATAAATAAAACTTGATGGTGAATATGGAGGCTCAAGAGGGTCTCCTTCAGCCCCTTGGTTTACAAAAGCATCATCATCAACATGTGCTTCATTTTTCTTCAATTTATTCTCCATCCTCTTCTCATAATCTCCATACATTTGTTCGACCATTTCTAACATGCGATAAAATACCAAATGGAATTTTTTCTCATGTTCATAATGCTTGTCTTCTTCTTGCATTTTATTCCTTTGGGATGCATGACCAACTTCAGTATTGAAAGTATTCAGAGTTCCTTCACCATGCTTATTCTTGGCCCTAGTAAGAATTCAGACTCAACAATTCAAGTCAAAGATGACTGCTCTAATACCAACATGATACGGGATATTTTCATCGAGTGACTTATAAATAATTAAATTAAATGAGCATAAATTAAAGTGCACCATTAAAGAAGGAAAATATCAATAATAAAGAGAGATAAGAATCAAATATGAACAAAAAAACTTGATAATGAAGTTCGTCCCCGGTGGACTAAGTCTCCGAGTCCTACTCTCAAATGGGTAGGTTTTTTCATTAATTCAACAAAATAATTTGGCAAAATAGATAAGTATACCTCATTCTAAAATCAAGCTACAGAAATAATGCTCATATCAGAAAATAGGCATCACCACTGAATTCGTGGCATCGAATTACCCAAAAATGACTATCTCCACGTGTCAATCCGACTCTGGCACTCCCAATCCCAAGAATAATTTTGTCTCAATTTCTGTGCCCCCACAACCTGCAATTAATGTTGTTGTACTCACCTCGAATTACATGCTTGTTCGTACCACACATGCCTCCTCCTCTGGGATCGAGTGGATGTAGCTTAAAAGTAAATTTTAGGGTCATTGGCCTGTTGGTTATGGTGTGAATATTAAGGCATTATGGAGGGAGGAGGTCCCAGGGTCAAACCCGTGGGCCTCCCCCTTTTGGATTTATGGTTGAAACAATATATATATATATATATATATATATATATATATATATATATATATATATATATATATATATATATATATATATATATATATATATATATATATATATATATATAT
>JZKD02S1674100.1:338183-353589 GCA_000966675.3 Picea glauca | reverse complement strand
ATATATATATATATATATATATATATATATATATATATATATATATATATATATATATATATATATATATATATATATATATATATATATATATACATATACATATACATATATACATAATGCTTGTTCCGCTAGTTTGGCGAAGGTTCTATCCAAGCTCTTATATAATAATTGGTGTCGAATTGAGTGTGGTCCGCCAGATTTGGCGGACCCGCCAATTTTTTTTTTTTTTTTCAAATTTCGAATACGAGATGTGATTGGGAGTTTTTCCACTACTACGTGTGTTACAGGTGAATCCTCCTATGGACAAGCAGATTCCCTCTTGGTATTTAGACCTCTAAAACCAAGACAGAAAGGGTGTTATCATTGGTCATTGACATCCTTTTAGATCTAATTAAGCTAATGAATGAAGAGGAAGAAGAAAAGTGTACCTTTTTAAATGGAGTTTTTCCTCTCAAAGTCCAAATTGAGATTCAATCTTAAGCTCCTCGATAGGTCCTGTAAAACAAACAAAGATACAACAAGATTCCTATTCTACCAAGATTAGCTCAAATGCAGATCTCTCTACTGAAGACAAGTTCATGTGGAACAAACATAAACTTGAAAGAAACAGGCCAAGCATGTATGTATATTAATGAGAAAAAATGAAGAATACTTATAGACCTTTGATGAAGGTGCAATAGCTTCTTCCAGCTCTCCTTGCCCAACCCCTTTGCTCAAGTAATCTACATTGATTATGCTTCAATGACATCTCATTTATGGGATCATAAGATTGGTATCTCTCTCTCTATCCATGTACTGTATGTTGCCTATGAGATCATAGATTTCATACTTCCAATCTTTTCATGTCTCTTTCTCCATGAGAAGGCCTCCTTATATAATATTGGATAGACCCAACTACTTGAGAGATATTTGGGATAAGTTGAGAATTCCTCTCCTTCAGTTGTGGATCTTCCCTAAGATCATGCTTTGAACTCATATTCGAATCCAACCAACTTCATAGATTGAGGGGATTCTTCCCTGATTTACCTCAACAAACCAAAATTTGTTTAGGAAGGGTAGTGCTCCCCCAAAAGGGTGCACAAAACATTTCAACACTCCCCCAAAGAAGGCTAGGGAGTGTTGATGCTCCCTAACAGTGGGTAGGGGAGCGTTGACTTCAAAAAATAAGTTTTAAGTAGTTTTTTAGTGGAAAAAGGCTTGTACTGCTTGTCAATTGATTTCTCCTCTTCAAAACTAGTCTTTGAGGTGTCCTAAGTTTCCTTATGAGGTCATTAGAGGAACGAAATAGGAAATATGGCAGTATTATGTTTGTGACACTTGAGACACTTGTGGTCAAGATGCGACACTTGCGGACAAGATGCGACACTTACAACACTTGTAATGACGACACTTGCGACACTATTGAAGTGAGTAATTTTGATGTGTAACAGATTGCCCCCCAAAGTGCGAAGTCAGAAGACGATGATGACTGAAGTGCTTTGTAGACTTTTTTGAGCAAGGGTATGGACACATAGTGGCTGGAAAAATATGCACACAACCATCTAATAAATATCATGACATGCTTCAAACCTAAGGCAGGAATACCTATGCTTGAGTGATAAAGACTTTTTCAGGTATGGGCGCCATAGAATACACTACGGATCCATAATTATATTGACACAAAGTATAGCCACCAAACATACAAAGTGGATCTATACTTCCATGACATGAACTAATCATAGCCACAAAAAATACACTGTGGATCTATGATATGACAAGACATAGCCACGGACCAATACAAAGTGGATCTATGTGACAGTATATGTGTCAATATTCAAGAGAAACTCCGTCACAATGTAGGTAAAGTATATATCAGAGTGAATGAATCAACCCAGGGTCTTCTTACTAATCCCGATGTAGTACGAATATAACCATGTGAATAGATTTCCTAATGTTGAACATGGCAGAAACCACTTGATTACCAATCAATGATGTAAATTGTTAACAAGCGCGAGGGAAATCACCATTGATGTCAATGATTCCCAAGGTACCCTAGTAAATTCTGGCGAATGTGAATAGATGAGTTGAAGTTGAACATCTGTGGAATCATCCGATCCGAGGTCATTGATGTAAACCCACTGACGGACATGAGGAGGCCTGCCATTGAGGCATCCAGGTCCGAAGGTACTAACTAGTTTCTAAGTCTAGTTCCTAGATAATGTTCTGAAGTCGAAAGGAATAGACTCATCATAGGAGGGCCTTGATGTATCCCCCATCAATGACATGAAACTGACATAGAGATGTAATTGGTAGATCAAATGAACATGGACTAAAACAGGTATTGAAAAAGGATATTTGTGATGGCTGACTCTCGAGGCAGATACTTCCCATGAATACTGAGGCATGACAACATAAACTTGTCAGAGACCAAAATTTGATAATGCAATGGATACTGTAACTTACGTTGGGTGACCAAAAGGAGTAAGGAAACTCAAAGGATTGGTTCAGTGCAGAGGTTCAATAGATTGAAATGTGTGCAAAGATAAAATGTTGTGTTCAAGGGTGACTGTAAGGTCACTAGTAAAGTTCTCAAAAACTGCTTGGATTTCTTCTTTCAATTTTTTCCCCCATCCAGATACCTCTTTTTGGTTTAACAAGCTCGAGGAGGGTAACACATGCTCGATATAACTCACCTTCGGTAAGCCCCTCTTCCTTTCTGTAACGAACTGGAAGAAGTAAGGGTTCATTCTCATACAAGCCCTTCAATGTATGAATGTTTAACGAGTCTAGAGAAGGTAAACTCGGTGGCTTTCATATTTATAGAGTTTGAAAACAACTTAAAGATGACTCCAATGTGGTCCTTTTTCATAATATTAGTCTCGCGAGGCCGAAAAAGAGACAAATTATCACTCGAAAGATGCCCTTTCAAACCTTTTAACGAGTGGGAAAGGAAGCAATATCACTCGACAATATTTTCATGTTTAGAGAGTCTAAAAAGAGCTGTAAGATGACTCTAGGGAGTGCCTTTTTCCTATAACCTTTATGAGTCCGAAAAATTGATAAAAGTCTACTCGGTTACATTCTCATGTTTTTACGAGCATGAGAAAGAACCAAGACTAAGCTCGATACTCTTCCCCCATATTGAAAGCTAGTGGCTTAACTCCAGAATGATCATCAAAGGCTAGAGACATGCCCCCCAAACTTCAATTCATTCACCAACTTTGAGGTTGTCACCAATTTTTGTACTAGATGGAGAAAAAGGATGCATGTGGATGAAATGAAGGTTCAAAAATGAGAGCTAACGAAAGACTCGACTCGACATCTACGAGATCTGGTGAAAGACTCGACCTAATAGGAGAGGTGACTGTTTCATTTTTTAATGATATTGACATAGGAAAATAACTATGCTCAAGGCTCTGGGTTCAATCCCCAGATTTCTGTTTTAGTTTTTAACGAGCTTGCTACAAAGAAGAAAAAATATGCTCAATATCTTTTGTTTCATTTTTTAACGATATTTCTATAGAGAAGAGATACTATGCTCATGGACTATTCTTGATCAAGGATTCCAAGACGATAACACTCTGGAAGGACACCATGTCAAGGGACAAAACTCGGTCATGGATTCCAAGAGATCTTCACTGGATGGAAGAAGAATGCTCCAGAAGGAACACATGTCGAGGGTCTCGTCAAGGGTAAGGAGATCAGGCTCCAATATCCCTACCGAATAGATCACCATGTCAACTACTAGATCTATGTCATCAAAAATTGAAGGCATGAGAGACAATGCCACATAATTGACCCATGACAGGGGTGATACCAACTGCATATAAGGCCCGTTTAGGGAGTTCATTAGGTTGATGGTCAAGTCAGGGCCAATGAAAGAAAGTTGATCAATATTCACCATCCTTCCATCGTGCAGGAAATATATCACATGAAAAAGAGTGGACACAATAGCTTTCATGGCATAGACATAATATCACCCAAGGAGTAAATTGAAATCCAAGGGGTCCTAGACTATCATAACATCAATAAAGACTGTTTTCCCTCCCAAAGTTACCAAAAAATAAGGAAGGAACCCTAATGGGTGACTGGTTATTTTATTGAAAGCAAGAGTCTAGGTAACTGGCACAAGCTTAGGATAACCCAAAGCTTTCCAAGCAATAGAGGACAAAATACTAACGGATGGACCTTCATCTATCAGTGTCTGAGGAATGGCTCGACCAAAAACCTGTACTGTAATCTTGAAAGGAATATGAGAGGCAAGACGAGGTCCAGTTAACACACCCCAATCAAAAAGGATGACCTCATTACTTGGAGGATTTTTCACAGGAGAAGGAGGAATGCCCCCCGACATGGTAGATCATGTTTCAATGAGAAAAACGTGGGCAGAATCAGGATTGGCATCGACTGATGATATAACCAGAGCAACCACTTTGGCACTCTTTGGATGGAGGGTGGGTCTGACCGATGAAGAGACTGGATCAACCACTTTAGCACTAATCGTAGGAGGCGTGGGATTGATCGATGAAGTAACCAGAGCAACCACTTTGATCCAGATTATTTTTGGCACGAAATGAGATCGGAGATATAATAAAGAAATGCACAGAGATATCGTAGATATTAAATAATATAACAAAAATGTATCATAGATGCAACCATAAACACATATATACAGTAATGCACAATTTCTATTAATGAAAAAAATGTACAAAAACTGTAAAAATATAGAGTGAAAGACTCGCTAGAATGGTGGCAGCTTATGTCTGAGAAGAGATGTGACGGATACTCACATTCACAAGAAGATGGTTACAATGAGGCTCTGAAGGAATTTTTACAATAAGCAAGAATTCCAAAAACCCTATACATCCAAAAACCCTATACATCCAAAAACCTAACCCTAGGAGATGAAGTGCTAAAAGTCATGTGGGCCCCGTTTGGGTAAGTTAGTACATCAACCTCCTGGGGTCGTAACTTTTGCATACGATCTCCGTTTTAGGCATGTGATAGCCCATTGGAAATGTATCGTCGAGGAGATTCATTTTTGGGGCTAAATCATTCCTTCCACTATCAATGAGGAGCTCAATCCTGAAAAACCTTCATTTAGGCCCTCAAAATGGCCTAGGAAGTTAAAACTGCTAAAAATAGTAAATTGCCAAAATTGTCAGAAAAATGTTTTGAGCCAGTTGGAAAAGGTGGGTGGCCATCGATATCCACATGGATCAATCCTCCCTCCTTAGGAAGAAATTGTCTCCATTGCGTTGAGTTCCTGGGGGAGAGGGAAAAGCGTTTTTTGAATCTGCATCTTGGTGAGCTGCTTGTCTTGTTGGAGACGTCGCACTGCTCAGTTTGTGGAAATTTGTCATGAACCTGTTGAGGTTGAGGCTATTCAAAAAGTTGAGATACATGAGAGGATGATGTGTAGAAGGAATCTTTGCACTTTGCTGCAGCCTTGTCGATGTGCTTATGTTGGATAGAAGGTGCTTAGGGCAATGTTGTAGTGGTTGCAATGTTCTTTTGTTCTCCTTTTGAACAGATTGTGAAGAAGCTGAATTTTGCAGTATGAGATACTACCTTGCGACACTTTTTAGGTGGAACAGTAGTTGGAACTACCTCTGGTATTCTATAGAGATGACCCCCCAAAGTAACAATGACACTGCGGGGTCGAGACTCATAAATAGCATGGCGTCTCCACATATATGGTTGGCCCAAGAGAAAATCACAGACATCTAGTGGGGCAACATCACATAATACCTCATCCTTGAAGGGTTGGATGCCATATGACAATCGACATTGCTGGCTAACATGAGGATGTCGTCCTGGGTGAAGGCACCTGATGTTGTATGGATGTGGGTGTGGTGTTGTCGACAATCCCAACTGTTTGACGACCTCTGCTGAGATGAGGTTCTTTTGGCTTCCGCTATCAACAATAAAATGTAGTGGGGTCCCCTTCACCCAGATCTATGAATGAAAAAGATGCTCCCCCTCTTCAGGATCTATTGGTTCTTCTGGTTGAATTGTTGCGGTCGCGACAATAGCAGTGGGGTCTGCATCAATGATCTGTCCTTTACCAGTATTTTCATAATTAGATTCTGAATCAGGGTTCAGCTCTTTTCCTTTGATCTCGGCCACCAATGACTATTTTGAGAGACATTCATCGGTGTTGTGCCAGGGGATTTTGTGGAACTCGCACCATTTTCCGGTGTCCTTCTTTGTCTTCCTGTGACCCTTCTTTTCCTGTGTCCTAGACTGGTTTTCGGGAGACTGTTTGTTAGGGCTGTCTTTGTCATACTTCGGTTGTTGTGGATTTGCAAACCCAAAATCCCATTTGTTCTGGTGCTTAGATTTCTGCTTGATTTTAACAACATTTCGATAAGCAACACCGAGTGATGAGATGTCTAGAAAATCCACTTCAGTCTGGACGTATCTGTGTAGAGCCCCACAGTATTTCAGAACCAAATGTCGCTCTGAGTCTTTGATACCCAACTTTGTGTGCAAGGTATGGAAGGTATTGGTGAACTCCAGAACTTCTTGGCCCCTCTATTTCCGCAGTGTGTTCCATCTCATGTATTGGTCCTCATAGTTGCCAACAGGGTAATACTATTCCTTTACCGCATCCACAAAAAAATCCCAAGTGGGATCAGCCCCATATATTCCAGACTCCTCTGTGGAACTTTGCTCCCAGTAAGTTTCCCACCAATGTTTGACATGAGGGAGAGCTTTAAGGAGTGAGAAGGTGATATTTTATTTGTCAAAATTTTTTTGAACAGAGAAATAACCTTCTAGCAGAGTTCACCATTTTTCTAGGGCTTCTGCATCTATCTGTCCTTCAAATACAGGAATATCAAAGTTAACTTGTACCTTGAAAGGCGAGGTGCCTCCAAAGTGGTTGCTTGATGAAGATGCACCTGATGCTATCGAAAGACATTGAAGGATGTGGGCAAAATTCTCCATCATTTCGTCCCTCTGTCGCGTGAGAGCTTGCTCAAGCAACAGATTGATAGGATCGCCTGCTCCGTCATTTTTATTTTCTTCCTCCATTGAGGGTTTCTTGGGTGTGTGAGAGTGATTGTATTCAAGAGAAACAAGCTCGAGACCCAACTTTCTATACTCGGACCTCATCGGGGACATGCACTGAAAAAACGATCAAGAGCGGCCTACTCTGATAACACTGATTCGGATTATTTTCGGCACGAAATGAGATTGGAGATATAATAAAGAAATGCACAGAGATATCACAGATATTCAATAATATAACAGAAATGTATCATAGATGCAACCATAAACACAGATATATAGTAATACAATATTTCTATTAATGGAATAAATGTACAGAGACTGTAAAAGTACAGAGTGAAAGACTCGCTGGAATGGTGGCAGCTTATCTCTGAGAAGAGATGTGACGGCTACTCGCATTCGCAAGAAGATGGTTCCAATAAGGCTCTGAAGGAATTTTTACAATAATAAATAATTCCAAAAAACATAGACATCCAAAAACCTAACCCTAGGAGATGAAGCGCCAAAAGTCATGTGGGCCCCGTTTGGGTAAGTTAGTACATCAACTTCCCGGGGTCGTAACTTTTGCATACGATCTCCGTTTTAGGCATGTGTTAGCCCATTGGAAAGGTATCATTGACGAGATTAATTTTTGGGGATCAATCATGCCTTTTTCTATCATTGAGGATATATATCCAAAAAAACCTTCATTTAGGCCCTCAAAATGGCCCTGGAAGTTAAAACTGCTAAAAATAGTAAATTGCCAAAATTGTCCAAAAACTGTTTTGAGCCAGTTGGAAAAGCTGGGTGGCCACCGATATCCACCTGGATCACACTTGAAATTTCTCAAAGGAGGAGTGGGATTGACCGATGGCATAGTCGGATCGACCACTTTGACACTATTCAAATGAAGGGTGGCACTGACCAATGACGTGACTAGATCAGTCACTTGGGTTTCACTTTCTAGATGAAATGTGGGGCTGATCAATGAAAAAAATGGATCAGCTACTTTGGTGAGTGGTTCAACCGAGGATGAAACTAGATTGACCACCTGATCAACATGATTGATCGGAGATGGAACCGGATTGACCAGTCCATCAACTAACGATAGGTTGGGAGAAAACTTATGATAACCTTTTGGAAGTTGAATTTTTTCCAAAAGAGAAGAAGCCTCGTCCATAGGAGGACAAAGGTGAGAATAATGATCACCTTTGCATAACATACAAGGGAATTTTACAATTGTCTTCTTCTTACCAACCTTAATGTCACTAGTTGACTAGGTATCACCAGCATGACCAACAGAGGCTGATGACGTGGAAGACCACATTTCTAAGACCTTTGGAATACCAGGGCAATCCCTCATAAAGTGGTTAGCCTTACAAAGACTGCAAGGAAATTTGGGTTTCAGATTCTTCATTTTAACCTTATCTACCTTATCAACACTCCCAATACTATTAACAATAGTTGGTTGCTTAGATCCAACATTTGATGTAGTTGGAGGCTTGGTCCCTTTCTGGTTCTTCTTATTCTTCTCTTTTTTTTTTCTTCTTCTTCTTATCAATCTGGATACTCGCTTGAGAGCTTTCACTAGGCGAAGAAGGAGAAATAGGAGGAGACCTAAAAGATGAAGAAGGAGAAAGGTCGACATGAGGCTGATATGTGGGTGGTGTGCTTACATCTGAAGCACCTGGATTCGAGATCATAGGAGTGGAAAACAACCATACCGATAACCCAATTGTGAGACTTTGAAGGCTCAAAGTAGCGATGTAAGGAGGACCAACGTTTTCATAAGAAGGAAAAACAAAGGGTTCCCCTGTCAAAGGGGTTCCTTCATTGGTCATACCGGGACCTGACGCCCTAAAATAAATCTCCAACCTAGATTCTGCTAGGAAGAACAAAAAACACACGCTAAAAATCTAGTAAGCAAGAAAGCAAACAAAACCTTCTCACAATGAGCACACTAGTTGGTGATGAAATCCAACATCGCGGGAAAAAAGTAAGAATGGGATGAGATAGCGGGTGGAAAAGTTACGTTGATGACCTACTTAAAGGACTTACACCCTAGTGCAAGCTCCCACACATAATCGTGGGTATACCCTCCAAGGAACCCAAGTGAGTCTGGCCAACGTCGATTCTAGGTACCGTGAAGACTTTCCCCTCCACAGTCACCTTGTGTAAATACCCTAAAGAGATAGGCCACTAAGGTTACCAACTACAATAGTGATTCTTGGGGAAACATTCGACAGTCTGATCCATGCGCAAGGGCTGGGTATCTAGCCCAAAATCAACTTGAAAGGATTCCACTCATCATTATGGGTATACCTTCAAGCGACCCCCATAATACGCGCAATCTCTACACCAAGACCAACAAAGCAAGGTGAGTAACTCTTTCATTCTTAATGCGACCTCGTGATTGACCCTTGTGTGAGAAGGGTTTTCCAGGACAAAATGTAGCAATTGGATTTCACCGCTCCCTAACACAAGATCCTATGTTTGTTTACAGCTTTGGAAAGTTATCTTTCACACCTATTACAAATCCATACAACTAATCTAATGTAGGTTTGCTACTAGAAAATGTAAAAATGTCTAATCAATTTTAGTTTAGCGGTTGATTTTTAAAGTTGTTGTTACTCAAAAGGAAAATGGCATGGACAATATTGTGCTTTGACCAACTCGAAAGTTATGCACAGAGATGAAGATGCAATATTTTCATTTTGATGAAAACTATGCTACGAAAAGGAGAAAACATTCATCATTACAGATGCACAATGTCCCAAAATGTCAAAAAACATGCAATTCCGCTACTTTAAATGCAAGCATTCAAGGAAGACAATAAAATGCGAAGAATAATCCAAGAAAATATAGGGAGAATAAAGAAGCCATTCAAAACTTAATAACTTGGGAAGATGACCTCAAAGATCAAAAGGAAATGTGTATAGACCTTTGAATTTCCTCACAAAATCTTCCACTCAGTCAGATAAATGAGAAGAAAATAGTAAGTTGACTCTAAATCAACAAAGACAAAGAGTGACTTCAAGGCAAGGAAACAAATGTCAAAATTCCAAACAAAAAGTGATCAATTCTTAGAAATCATAGTGTTGAAGGCCAAGATAAAGATAAAATGAGATGATAAGACCCTGAGCAAGTGCCAAAAGCAAAAATTGAAATGTAGAGAAAGAAACCCTAAAGGATTTTGCAAAGAAAAAGGGCAGTGCTCTGGTGTAAGGGACACCAGAGCATTCCAACACTCTGTGTGAGACCAGTAGGGAGCACCAATGCTATGATAACAAGGGTAGGGGGGCGCTGGCCTCTAAAAATTCATAAAAATGCCTAGAAAGTCAAAGAATCAAGCAAACTCAGTCAATCAATTTGAAGCTAAGTATGATGAAAGAAAGAGGCAATCAATTAGATCTAAGAATCAGGGACATGATGTGGAGAAGGTCAAAGAATGAGCAAATACCAAGACAATGCCTAGGAAAGGAATCAAAAATCAAAGCTCCTCCCCAGTGGAGTCGCCAATTTCTATTACAGGTGAATCCTCTTGTGGATAAGCAGATTCCCTCTTGGTATCTAGACCCCTAAAAACAAGATAGAGAGGGTGCTATCATTGGTCACTGAAATCCTTTTATATCTAATTAAGCTAATGAATGAAGAGGAAGAAGAAAAGTGTACCTTTTTAAATGACATTTGTCCTTGCAAAGTCCAAGTTGAGCTTCAATCATAAGCTCCTCGATACGTCTTGTAGAACAAAAAAAGATACAACAAGATTCCTATTCAACTGAGATTATCTCAAATACATATCTATCTACTGAAGACAAGTTCATGTGGAACAAACATAAACTTGAAAGAAACAGGCCAAGCATGTATGTATATTAAAGAGAAAAAATGAAGAATACTTACAGACCTTTGATGAAGGTGCGACAGCTTCTTCCAGATCTCCTTGTCCAACCCCTTTTCTCAAGTAATCTACATTGATTATGCTTAAATGGCATCTCACTCATGGGATCATAATTTTGGTATCTCTCTCTCTATCCATGTAATGTATGTTTCCTATGAGATCATAGGTTTCACACTTCCAATATTTTCAATTCTTTTTTGCCATGAGAAGGCCTCCTTATATAAGCTTGGATAGACCCAACTACTTGAGATATATTTGGGACAAGTTGAGGATTCCTCTCCTTCAGTTTTGGATCTTCCCTAAGATCATTCCTTGAACTCATATTCAAATCCAACCAACTTTAGAGATTGAGGGGATTCTTCCTTGATTTACCTCAAGAAACCAAAATTCGCTCAGGAAGGGTAGTTCTCCCCCAAAAGGGTGCACAGAGAATTTCAACGCTCCCCCAAAGAAGGCTAGGGAGATTCGATGCTCCCTGACAGTGGGTAGGGGAGCGCTGCCTTCCAAAAATCATTTTTAAGTAGTTTTTTCAGTGGCAAAAGGCTTGTACTCATTTTCAATTGATTTCTCCTCTTCAAAACTAGTCTTTGAAGTGTCCTAAGTGTCCTTACGATGTCGTTAGAGGCACGACATATGCAAGATGGAAGTATGATGTTTGCAACACTTGCGACACTTGTGGTGAAGATGGGACACTTGCGTACAAAATGCGACACTTACAACACTTGTAATGATGACACTTGTGAAACTATTGAAGTGAGTAATTTTGATGTGTAACAACGTGGCAACCTGCCATTCGGTGACGGAATCCACTACTCTATCATCTTGTCATGTCAGCACCACATCATCATACAGATGCCATGTCACTACTAACTCATCATGGCACATCATTATTCCACGTTAGTATACAGACCATACCGACTGCCATGTGGAAAAATCCTATTGGTCCACGGATCGACCTAGAAGTGCCAAATCTGGGTGATACATGGAAAACTCTAGTGTTGCCACGTCACCATGTTGACATCAACATGACATGGGTCACCTACTACTCCTTCCATGTGTGTTGTATGGATTCTAACATCATCCGTACGGATGTTGACGGGGACAGTACGGATGCTGACTCATCCCCTTGTTGATTGGGCTACGTTGACCAAACTTTGACCACCAATATATTTTGATCTGTAACTCTGTTTGATGAGCCATTTGCATTGTTAGAAATATTGCAATGAACTCTTCATGATAATGTAATTTTCAGTGAGTTTTGAGAACATTGAATATTTTCCCTTTCTCTATTTGCTGAGGCCATTCTGAGCGTCCTAAGTTGCTTCTGTGAGTTAAGAGTTGTTCTTAGTCTTATCTATATCTGTTTTGGATCACTTATTGAGAACAATTATGATGGGTGACCCACAAGGTGAGCTACTTGGTCGAATCACACCCTACTCCAACAACTTTTGCAACTTCTTCTTCACTTCATTTGCTTCTAGAATGGACTATCTATATATCCCAATATTCGAGAATGGCGAGTCTGACAATAACTATATTTGATGCTCCACATCCCTCTTGGGTGGTAGCCCTTTAGGCTTCTTGAACACTCCTATGTATTCCTATAGAAACTCCTCCAACCGATGTTTCTTCTCTTTAGTACCCCCTTCTAGGGATGCCTTCACTCTCATTGACTCATCATTAGACTGATTTTATCTTAATAAAAACAAAGCATATTTCTTACTATAACTAATCAAGTTTTTGGCTTGGTTGGCACTTATCAATGAGATTTTTGAATTGCCTTTATGCACATTAATGATGTAGGAGTTCCCATCCTTGAAAATTTAGTATTGGTTGGCTCTCCACATGAATATTGCATCCCTCATATATATGTAAGGGCTTCCAAACATTACTCCACATAAATCAATGGCTACTACATTCGATTCCACTTCATCAATATAATCAACAATTATAGGAAATTCAATATTACACTATTTCATTACCTTTATCTTTGCATCCTTGTTAACCCAACCCAATGGATAGGGGCTAGGATGATCGTGAATCTCCAATCCAAGCTTCTTGACAAGATATATTTTGATGAGATTAGTGTATGAACCAAATTCAAACATAGCACCTATATTGGTCTTCTTGACCTGGACCTTGATGTGGAAGAGCTTGGTCATCTCCTACTCTTCCTGGGGATGAAGGCTACTCAGATTCACCTCCTTCTACACATATGTTCATACAATATTTTCATCCACATCCGAGCTAATTTCAAATTGATCACTTGAATATGTGGATAAAATATTCTTTTTCTTTCCTACCTTCTTGTAGTTCTTTGGGTCTAGCTCTGGATGCAGTTTACAACATTTTTCCTTGGTGTGGCCATCAATGTTGCAACGATTGCAATGTCTGTTGGGATATTTTCATTGATTTGTAGAGATCATTTTATTCTTATCCTTTCCCCTTTACACTTCTTCTTCCTCTCCTTGGAAGCTTCCTGGTGCCATTTTTTCTTCAAACCACTTGGTTTCCCCTTCTTTTGGCCTATGTTTTTCAGGTATTGTGCCTGTACACATGCCTCATCCAATGTGCTTAGCTTGAAGAGCATAAACTAATTTCATAGATGACTGTGTAAAACCTCCAGATACTTGATGAGTATGTATGGGTTCTTTGGATATATACCCATCATGACGGTTATCTTTTTGAACTCAATGGTGTAGTCCTGTACACTCCACCCCTACCTCTGCTTGAAGTAGTGCCACCGGATCCATTGGTAGTCTAAATACCTGATAGGGTAGAAGTGGGACTTGATGAGGTTTTTTTAGTCCTCCCACCTAGTTACTAGAAGATAACCCTCCAGCCTAAGTGTTCATGTATGGATTTCCCACCAAGTTAAAACATGGCCCTCTAACTTCAATCTAGCAAATGAAATCTTATTCTCTTCTTCTATATGGTGAACACTAAAATAAAATTCTAGTTGTTGCAACCAATGATTTAGTTTTAATGCATTGATCTCACCTTGGTATGGATTTATTTCCATTTTCTCTTCCACCTTGAATAGGTACTGTGAAGGGCTCATGGCACTCAAATTGTCCTTCTCTTTCTTAGATTCTTTCCACAACTCCTTTCCTAAGTCTTCACGATCTCCCAATTTCCCCTCCGATATAATCTCTAATTTAGAGCCTCCATCATCTATGAATGGTCCAATATTTCTTTCTAGAGATTCCATGAGGAGGTTCATATTGCGACTGTTTTCGACAACTTGCACTTCCAACCTCTCAAATATCTCTTCTACTGGATCTTGAGGGTCATTATGAATAGACTCATCTTCTATGTCTAGGGTTTCTATGATTTATATTTAAGTCGATTTATGGATCCCACAACTTCCCACAAATACTCAAAATAAAAAACTGATATGATACCAATAAGATATGTAAACTTTCATGGATATTCCACTGGAACAATTTGTAACAACATATCTGATAAATAAAACTAAAATATGCACTATGAAGGTCAAATTCCTTTATATTCCAGAATGTTTAGTTACTTATTTTTTGGTTATGAATTAAATAGATAAAATGCAGAAAATAGAGAGCAGTAAAGTACAATCACATTCCATCCATGAGATAACATAAATATTTCTCTGGAAAACCCTTACGGGAGAAACCCCAGGTAAAAGGTGAGGCTACTCTTCTCTCTTTTCTCTGGTATGGAAATAATGCAAGTACAAAAGAGAAGGCACTCTCTATGGAGTTTCTTGGGACCTATGGCCTGTTAGGATGCTACAAAACATTAATCTGTCTATTATTCTCTCTAATTTCCCACCCCCAATTTTTCTTCTCTTCTATGGAACAAAATACAATAACATAGAATGGAACTCCTTCTCCTCCTAGTGGCTTGGTATTTAACATATCTTGATAACCATCGAGGGATAGGTTTTTTACTTCCTCAACCCTCAATTGTGGTATGGTTTTGAACCCTCTAGAATATTCTTGAAATCCCTCATGGGACTAGCCCCATATGCATGAGTAATGGGGGCTGACATGGCATCTTCGCATACCATGGTGATCAACATGATAGGTCAACTTTCCGGAGGCATAACGTTTGCATATGAATTTTGATTGATGCATGGTATGCACCATTGGAAAGATATCAGAGTGTAGAAAATTGTCAAGGGGGTGGGCATATGTTTTGAACACCAGAAACCCAAAAAACACTATTTAATTCCTCAAAATGGCTTCAAAATTGTATGGACCCCAATTTTCCAAACTAGGACATGACACTAAAATGTCCCTGCAAGTTGATTCCTCCAATATTTTCCACTCTGGAAGCATTAAGATAGATGAAAAATAATATAATGATCCAATCCATATCATAGGAGGAAATATGAGAAGAGAAGAAGGGAAGAAGAGAAAGGAAGAGAAAGAGAAAGAAAAGGAAGAGAAGAGGAGAAAGAGGAGGAAAGGGAAGGAGAAAATATCTATCTATCTATCTATCTATCTATCTATCTATCTATCTATCTATCTATCTATCTATCTATCTATCTATCTA
>JZKD02S1674100.1:290561-317840 GCA_000966675.3 Picea glauca | reverse complement strand
TACGAGTGTCCGCATAGTGTTTGATACGAATAAGTTGATATATGCTTATTACAAAGGATATCATGCACGAATTACGTCAATAAAATGAAGCTAACCATGCCCAGCTTCTCTCGGGGAGTTTTCTTCCTTTATATTCTCCCGGGAATGACCCGGTAAGGATCTCTTCACAGAGATTCCCTCCTCCGAAAGGTTCACCCAGAACCCAGAATAAGGATTCGAACGCATAGGCCTTATTAACCCTGTACGAGGAAGAACGATCCTATTTAGGTTCCAAGATAGTAGTGTTGTGCGATAAATAAGTGGTACACACACTTGCAGTAGTTCCATATCAACATCAAATATAAGACAGGGAGCACCAATCGTGTCATTGACTTCCTCAGTCGACCTCCAGTTGTAGCCTTAACCACGGTGCTCCACTCCTGTGGCCATGAGACATTGGAGTGGCCCCAACTCTATAAGAGTGATCCTAACTTTTCTACCACTTACCGGATGTTGGGTATAGGAGAGAATGTCACTAACTTTCATCTTCAGGATGGACTATTATGCCATATGGGCCACCTCTATGTTCCTTCAAGAGAGCATGCAAAGATGATTTGGGAAGCTCACTACAGTCATATGGTAGGACATTTTGGCATGGAAAAGACCATGACAATACTACAAAAGAATTTATATTGGCCAAAACTACACCAATATGTTAACAAGTATATCAAGTCCTACATTGCCTACACCATTGCCAAACCAACCACAAAGTAGAAAGGTTTTTACATCCCTCTTCCTACTCCTGACAGGCCATGGGAATCCATATCGATGGACTACATGTTAGGCCTTCCTTCACCCAAGCAGGGAAAATACTTTTTTTTTGTGGTGGTTGATCAATTTTATAAGATGGCCATCCTAACAACCTGCAAGAAGAATATCATAGTGGAGGCCACCACCAAGCTCTTATTCGAATGGTTGTGGGAACACTTCAGGATACCACAAACCATCATATCGGATTTGGACAACAGGTTCCTAAGCACATTATAGTCCAACCTCTGGTCACTGTTGGACATCAAGATCACCAAATCCACTACCTTCCACCCCCAAACTGATGGCCAGATAGAGGTCGTCAACATAATGATCGTGCATATATTACGCATGCACATCTCCAAACATCCACACACATGGTATGAGAGTCTCCTCTATGTTCAACATAGATACAACATATCCCTTCATAGCTCGACCTGCCATAGTCCCTTTCAGGTGGTGTTGGGGTTTCAACTATTGGGTCCCATTGATGTCTCACTTCCCCTTGCATCCACATAGGAAGAATCATGCCATGCTCAATATGAGGCCAAAAAAGCCACCAATTTTATTGAATGGATTCAACACATTTGTCAATAGTTCCATTATATTTTACAGCAAGCCAATGCTAAGTACAAATAGTTCCATGATCAACATCGAGTGTCACACAAGTTTCAAGTAGGAGACAAGGTTTGGTTGCATTTTCCGAAAGAGCACCTTATAGGAACCCATTGGAATATTTGTCCACTTCTCTATGGACCTCAAACCATCACCACAATTGTGGGTGACAATGATTTTGAGCTAAGTATTTACCCCTTCCTTGGCCTAGACCTAGTGTTCAATGTGGACCTCCTTCAACCATACTTCCCAACATTATTGGACACATCGAAGATTGCATAGCAGTTGAAACTGATAGAGATCAACCTTTATTGCATGGAACAAGAAGCCATTGATCATATCAGGGACACTCAGATTAAGGGAAGTTTTCAACACAGGATCCAACTTTATCGATTTTTCAGAGCAAGGCAAGTGCTGCGCCAAGGAAAGTGGCTCACCCATGGCCAAGTTCAACAAAATTTTCCTCATCTGATGGGGGTGCTCAACGCAATGGATACCATTGATTTATAAGGGGGGAGGATTGATCTAGGTGGATATCGGTGGATACCCACCTATTACACTCTCTCAAAGAACAATTTCCATTTTGATAGCTTGTTTATAGTTTTTTTGGTCCCAAACTCCCAAGGCCTTTTTGAGGCCCTAAATGATGTTTTTTAGGCTCGACAACACCTAAAATGTAATTGAAGGAAGATTCTAGGATGAAAAAAACATGTGCTCCTTGGATATACCTTTTCAATGGTGTATTGAGTGTCCCATATGAAGATTGTATGCAAAAGTTACTCCCTCGGGATGTTGACGTATCAACTACCCCCATTGGGGCCCACAAACCTTTTGGCGTTTCATCTCTCAGGGTTAGGGTTTTGGATGTTTAGGGTTTTATCATTTACATTTTATGTTAAAAATTCCTTTGGAGACTCGTTGTACTCATCTTCTTCTGAATGAGCATATCCATCACATCTATTTTCAGAGATACGCTGCCACCATTCGAGAAAATTTGTTTTAGTATGCATTTTTATAGTTTCAACAGGTTCTCTTTATTAATAGAAGTCAAGTTTTATTGTATCTCTGTGTGTTTCTTTTATATACATTTGTATTTCATTTCGTTCCATTTACCGGATGAACTAAAAATGATAAAGAAACTCTTAAGAAGTTACTACTTGGAAGGTGAAATTATTAGCAGGTCGACAAACAAACAACACATCTTCTTCAAGTCGCTTGACCTTCTCATCTATTTTCCCTTATCCTCTAATTTTCCTCTCTTCCTGTAGTGTAATTTATCCACATGTCCATCCTTCAATAATATTGACAAGTCTTCTTATTTATATTCTTTCGAGTCTCATCAATCCTCCCTTTAGTTTTCTGGTCAAGGCATTCTATTCTGTGTATAGGGGTATCAACCTATCCTATTTCCTTATTATCCACCTTGCTCTTTACCTTGAGCAATAGATCTTGATGTTTTCCACCAAGATTTCCTTCATCAAGAAATTTGTGTTTATCAATAATCAGTAATCCACATAAAGAATCATGTTGGATAGTTGGTTGTCATTGATGTCAACCCTTAGAGTGTTCGAGATACCCCAGAGTTGTGATCAAGTTTGATGGTGAGTTAGTTATCATTGATGCCAACAATATTAGTTGATGTCAACAGATGTGTTAGGTGTACTTGATGAAGTCTACATAAATCCCCGAAGGTGTGGTCATAAGGCCCGAAGTTGTTTGGGGAATAAGTGCCTTAGAAAAATATATATCTCTGTAATATTTTGGTTGCTCAGTCATCGCCTAGTCAACCTATAGATGTCTAACACGCCACATCCAATCACCACCTAGTCACCTACCACGTGTTGCTTGGAGATTTGCCCATAAAATTTAGTATAAGATAGATAATATTAAAATAAGATGAGTAGTTCATGTTTGACATGCCACGTCCAATCACCACCCAGTCACATGCCAGTGTCGCTTGGAGATGTGCCCAAAAAACTTGGGATAAGAGAAATAATATTAAAATAATATGAGTAGCTTGCAAGGTTATGTGAATGAAAATACATAAAAGGCTAAGGGAATATAATAATAATGAGAAAAATGGTTAAGTATAGAGAGTAGAGTAAGAAGAGTAGTGAGGAAGGAGAGTAGAGTAGAAGAGGGAAAAAATTCTAAGTGTGAAATGAGAGTACGAGAGTAGAGTAGAAGAGGGTATAGTGGAAGAGGGAAAAAATGGCTAAGTATGAGAAGCGAAGGTAAGTTCCAAGAGATTAAGAGAATTTCCAAGATGATATGTGGTTCCAATAAATTGGACATGGTTCCAAAAATTCCAAGAATTGAACGTGGTTCCAAGAAATTGGACACAGTTCCAAGAAATTGGACACAGTTCCAATAAAAATTAGCTTTGTTGCACATGGAAAAAACACTCTTTTGGCGGTTAGACGAAGTTCATGATGAAGATGCGATTGTGGGATACACCATGAAATTATGAGGATGCAAAAATTCCTCTTGCTAAATTTTTTATTATTATTATTCCAAAGAGCAGAAAATAGATATGACCAAATTTTCAATCAACAATAGGATAGATAGACATTGAGATAGAGAAGATAAGGTAGGCATATTGGAATAAGAAGTAGGGTGCCATAAAAAAAGTGTCATTTCACACATTATGGCATATGATCTTAGAGATATATGTAGGTAACAACATGCTGATGATGAGGAGTGAGCATAGCACACAATTTTGAGGTTTATTTTTCTTTCATAGAGTCATGCAACCCTCCATTTTGAGGGAAATCATGGGCCCTTAGTTTATCATCGATTTCGCATCCATTTTTCATGTTTTTTTATATGTTTTCCTTATAAAACTAATTATTTCGTAAGAATTCATTTTAATGGCCAAACTAGATCATATGTACAATGCTTATTTGAATGAATATTCTTGGATTAATTTCAAGAGAATATAACGAATGTTTGATGTATTAATAATTTCTTAATTGATTTTGTGAATTAAATTGTATGGACTAATGTGGATTGGTAAGAAGAAATTTTAAGTCAGCAATGGATGAGGACTTTGGAATTAATCCCATGACCATAAAACAAGAGGGGGAACGACCCTTGAATAATTGACCATATTCAATACCCAATACATCTCAATCAAGGGATAAGGGATGAGAGATTCGAGGGAACTTGTCCTCCTCATTTATGCAGATGACCACCAAACTGCTAACACTGGGAGACAACATTAAACTCATGAAGTAGCTTGATCCCTCCAAATCTCATTGTGTTTTAAAATTTGACATAGTTGGAGGAGGGAAAATAACCTCCTAGAACTCAAATACATTGGGTAAAGGGATAATTAGGGAGAAAATCTTCAATCAATCAAGGAATTGATCGATTAAGTTAATTATATTTCTCTAGAACCATTTTAGTATTTATATAGACTAACCTAGTATAAGTAGGTTCCCAATTTTTCATCTTGATTTCTATTTTTTTAATAAGACACTAGTTCGAGTTATTTTCAAGGAGCATAGTTCTATACTATATTGATATGTGGCATACATTCCTGAATAGAGGAATAAATATTTAATATTGTTTCTATTTCCTTAAGTTTTTTATATGATTACAAGATCTTCCTTGGGTAGGGCCCACTTAAGGGGAGGTTGTGGGAATCCTCATGTCATTGCTGTTTTTATTTTGTTTGTGACTTCATTTATATTCCTATAGAATATACTATTTTTTTTAATAAGTTTATATTATCAACACTTTCATTTACACTAGTAATTTTCATATAATGCTTTATTATGATTGATTTTATTCTCATGAATTGTAATGATCAATTATTTGGAATGTGGACCATGTGGATCTTTATAAGTATGGTGGTTAATGTTTCATCTATTTCCTTATCTAAAGTACATGGATGGTGATTATTGGTGCCACTAAGCCTTTTCATTTTGTTAGCCCCTCATTTCACTAGTAAATAGTCTTACTCATATCCAATTTATAGAAAACTATAGGAAGATATGGATGATAAAACTATTACCCTAGGCTATGTGGAGTGAAGTAGAATGAGTTTCCCATAGTTGGTCATTTATCTTATCACAACATCATTACATTTTCAAAAATATTAGACTTTTGTATTTTTGCATATACATTGCATAACACCTCGTAAGTGTGCACAATACTTGGTTGAAAATTTAGAGTTGTGGAGTTCAACATATGTTGTTGTAATTTTGTATCCCTACATTGTCCCAATAAATTTGATGCCAAACATAAAATGGTAAATGTAAAGGAAGAAGGAAAGACCGATATGCTTTTCATTCCTTTGACATTCAAAATAATTCTTCACCTTCTGTAATGAATGGACATTGTTAGGATCTTTGAGTCTGGTTATTTCTTGGATGCACCTAAAGGGTGGAAATAACATTTTGAAGTAGTGGTTTTAACAACTAACAATTGACAATTCCAAGGCATGCCATATTAAGGTCAATTAACTATCTAAACCTTATCAACAATTGCAAAGGCTTTTCACTTGAGTAATTTGGCAACAAACTATGGTGTAGGTACCCAAGTTTGATTTATATTTCATGCATTATGCATTACAAAAGGACATGGAATTCTACTAGAAGAACTAATTTCAAATGATACTTCTTACTAAATTGGAAAATTTCATGAATACCATGAGGTTTTCCATGTCTTCATACTTGTTGTTTGCATTGGTTTTTTGTAATGAATTTGAGAGGTTGGTTCCAACAAGAGACATTAATTTTGAAATAGATCCAATTCAATGTTAGTATCCTATCTTGTCAAGGCACAAAGACCCTTTCCATTTTTATAAATGAATGATGCTTTCATTGGAAGGTCCAAGCATATGATTACTATGAGGGAACCTAAGTGGTTGATCATGGATGCCTAAAACGTCCTTGTAGGGAAGGGTGAATGATCCTATGATGAACATTATACTTACATTAGGCTATATGGGTTCAAAGGAAATCCTTACTTCCATTCAAATTTTGTACATGACCATTTATTTCTAATTGAGGTATGCATGCAATATGAGAAGTGGCCCATTTTGTTTTACTAAAAGAAGAAGAAACAATTCATTTATGCCCCTTTCAATGTGGGATTCACTCTTAGAGTAATTACACATTTATCCTAGATATCCCGTTTTTTCAGTTCATTTTATTTGAAGGAGGAAGATGAGGTTAGGGTTTTTATTGATGCAGGAGCATCGCTCCATGTCAGCCAGCCAGCTAACCAGCCACATCCGCGAATTCAAAATCGCGCATTTAAGAGAGGCGCGGCCTCATTTGAAATTTTAAATTCAATGTAATTAAATGCTTAGGCTGGTGAGCCATGGAAGTCGTGCCTTTGTGCAGGTAGTAGATAGGATCGACTTTAATGCTAGATCGACTGAGATCTAGATCCAGGCGCTGGACTAGATATCCATTGAATGTAATTTATTAGAGTAGGTGAACCTAGAGGGAAGCGCTTGATGAGCCCCTCAGGTAAAAGAGATTTTGAGATCTCATTTTGTAAGTAAGTGGACTTGTTGTAAGGGTAGAGTAGAGAGAGCCGAGGAGAGCTCAAGAACACCATTGTAAAATACATGCATTTGCCATTGTTAATATAATTAGAAGCATTTTTTCCTGCATGTCATTCTGCGTTATATGGATGTCTGTGTGTGTTCTCTATGTGTGTTGTGAATGTGAGGTTGTTGATGCATTCTGCGGGAGTTCTTTTGATTTCAGGTTGAAGGTATTTGAGGCTTCACGCCAGGAGGGTGTGACAGAACGATGCAGGTTTTGAGAGCTGTGCACAGAGGATGCACTTCTGAACTCTGCAGAGTCAGACAAAGACGTGCTGAGGGCACAGGAACTAAAGTCACAACTTGGGAAGAATACCTTTGAGGTTACTGAACACCTCAGGAGGCAAGGCTATGTAGCTGAAACATAGTTGCAGACAGAACTTTGTTGTAAGTTCTGTGGAGCTCTGCCAGGTGGGCATTGAGCATATGCACAGTGGTGTTGAAGAAGAACTCTGCTGAGAGTTGAAGGAGAAGACAGGATCACTGAGGATTCTGTAGGAGCTCTGCCAGGTGGGCATTGAGTGTAAGCACGAGGTGCTGAAGGAAGAACTCGGTCGAGAGTTCGAAGAAGACCAGAATCACTGAGGATTCTGCGAGATCTCTGCCAAGTGTGCATTGAGTAGGTGCAACGGGTGCACATAAGGAGACATAATCGTTGGAGTGTTCTGTGGAAGAGAAGATACTCTGCCAGGAGGGCATAGAGGAAGTGTGCAGATAGGCACAGAAGGAGAAGAGAACTCTTTGAGATATGGAGCTGAGAGGAGATTCCACTAAGGGACTTTTGCTGGGTTGCTAAAAACCCATAAGGACTCAGCGAGAGGGTCGCTTGAGCAGAAGGATAACCAAGAAGGTATCCATTTCATTCTCCATCTGAGGGAGAAGAAGAACAAAATTCCCCAAGGGGTCTGAGTGGTTGTGAAAGCTCAGAAGAGATAGCACTTTAATATGGGAAGACTTTACAGAGACGCAAGAGACAAATAATCCTTAGAGGGTTTAGGAGGAGGGAAAATCTCAGGAAGGGTAGCGTTGTATACGCGTGGCGAGGCTCGTGGTTGTGGAGCTCGCAGAGGAACAGACAGAGGTCGAGGCCTTTGGAAATTCAAATTTCTTCCAAGTGCAGGGAGAAAGAGCGCCAAGCTCGGGAGGAGCAACATCGGCCGTTGGATTAGCCGATAGAATCTGGACCATTGGTTTTCAAGTCCAAAGAGCAGCCGGAGTAGAGCACACTAGGAGAACAGATCTGGGTCATCCGATCTGGGGTAGATAACCGACAGCCGTCGGATCTGCAGGAAGTTACACAAAGGTTAAGCCTTCGTGAACAGTAGGAGAGAAGTCCCGACGCGAGGAATGATCATCGGGATATCAAAGATATCAAGAACGCAAGGAGAGTCCCTCGGCATCAGAGGTCGCGAATTTGCAAGGTTAATCTGGTCCGTTCGTTGGGAGCGGACGCGTGTCACAAGATTACCCACATTGGGTACTCGGGCATCAGAGGTTGGAAGAGGAAGTCCTTCAGTTTTGCGAGGCGCGAGGCTGCGAGGAGGCGAAGGAGCGAGATGATCTTAGCCGTCCATCTGAGGAGGACAGGTGGCGAGAGATCGAGAGATCTCGCGAACTCGGAAGCTCGTGAGTGGAAGAGCCGAGGATTGGTGTTAAAAGTCACGAGGTGTGAGGCCACAAAGTGGTGAAGTGGCGAAAGGATCGCAGCTGTCCATTTGAGGAGGACATGTGGTAGATATCGAGAGATCTCGCGAACTCGGGAGTTCGCAGAGTGGAAGCCCAAACATTGGGTATTCAAAGTCACGAGGACGCGAGGCGAGAGAAGGAGACAGCGATTGGATCTGGATCACGGGAGGACCGTTGGATCTGTGCACGGGATCGTGTCTCGGGACCTCGTAAGAAAAGGTTTGAGAATTTGGCCATGGGGATCGCGAGGTTGCTAGAAAGAAATATCTTGACAGCTGGAGGATAGCGTGGGTCATAGCGGAGTTGGCAAGTGGAATATAGGTGGCACGAAGCCCTCGGGATCTCACCGCGAGAAGTCCCGAAATATTGGCGTTAGGATTCGCGAGTCACGACGTGCCGAGGAGCCGAGGTTTGTGTGGATGCGTGGCCGAGAATAAGGTGGGACCGCGCGGGCGGCGGGTGGACACACGTCACTTGGAGATAGGAGTCAACACTCTGTTGAATTCTCGTGAACTTGGGAACTTGCAGAATAGGAAGGAGAAAACCCGATGGTTCAACCTGCGAGATTGTGAGATTGTGAGGTAAGGCCATGGTTGCGGAGGTAGTGGTCATATGGTGGGAGATGAGCTTGGAGGGCCAGCGCGTGAAGAAAAAGGAGCTCATCGGAGAATCGGATATCGGGAGTTGGAGAGTACAGTGACTCTCGACAGCGGAAACCTTGAAACCCTGATAGTGAGTCGGGGATAATCACGGTTAGGTGCAGAAGCCGTGAAGGGTGAAGAAGGACCTGTGGATCAGGTTGTTGCAGCAGTGATGCCCGAGGGAATCCAAGGAGCTAATTCGGCTCACGAAGGAGTGAAATCGAACGATCCTGTGAGCGGGTGAGTTTGAGGTGAAGAGTCACACACAATCTCGCTTGCATCAGGTGGTATCAGAGCGGGATTCTGTTTGTATCTTGCAGATAGAGGGGGTCGAATAAGACAGAGTTACTGAAGACTCTGTAAGTGGTTGTTTGCAGGTAGGAAGCAATCAAGGAGACTGTCAGCAGGACTGTAGGATGAAGCTGAGCACTCAGGATTGCAGGAGTGACAGCAGCAGATCTGTCAGGGAGGTAGATAGATACAACAAGATGGCTACTGAAGGCCATAGAAGGAAGAGCAAGGCAGAAAATCTTGCTGAATTTGATAAAGAAATGACAAGAGAACTCTATGAATTAAAGGCATACATAGAGGAGTTCGAACTGCGGATGCGGTAGGATAGGAGGAGGAGACGAATGCATGAATTGCCCATGAAGAAGGCAAAAGTGAAATGGCCATTCAAGGAGTTGATGGTTAGAGGGCAGCATAGGCTGTTGAGAAAATTGTTGAGGTATGCTGAAAACCTCAAGGCCACAAAGGAAAAGGTAATTTATGTCTGTTGGCCAGAGACTGGGAAAGGTCTCGATGATTGGGATGATGAGGAAGATGAAATGAGATCGGCTGATGATCGCGAAGACTGCCATGAAGGTAGAGAAGTGAAAATTCTAGTTTGCCAGGAGGGCATCGAGTTGAGATCAGCTGAGGATCTCATGGACTGTTAGAAGGACAGCGAGGGAATTCCACATTGCCAGCTGGGCAACGATGAGAGATCGCTGAGGGATCTCGAAGACTGCCAAGAGGGTAGTGAAAGCATCGAAGACTGTCAGGAGGGCAGAGATGAAAACACGAGGCCATCTGAAGGTCTCATGGGCTCGATGAAGAGTTCAATTCAGCAAGGAGTGCTGATGAAGATGGGATCGGTTGATCTCATGGTCTGCCAGGGAAGCAGCGGAAGCATCCCATATTGCCAGGTGGGTAGGGATGAACAAATGAATTTGGATCAGTCAGAGGAACTGACAGAGCAGATGAGACTGGCTGATAGTCTCATAAGTTCAGAGATGGGAAGGGATCAACAGGTACAACTGACAGAGGATGATTTGAGGAGCTTCATGATGATTGGGTGAATTGGAGTATTCCTACCATGTGCCCAGGAGGAGGCAGAAAGTTGTGTTGCAGGTGAAGCAACAACAGAAGAATAGTCACAACTGGAGATGACTGTCGAAGAAGAGGAATTGGAGCAGGTATTTGAGACTAGCCGAGCAGAAGAAGAAGGGAAGAATGAGCATTCGGAGGAATGTCTCAATGACTTCAGCCAAGAAGCTGAGGAAGCTGTAGCGTTGAAGCTGACAGTCGAAGAAGTAGAAGAAGAGAGTGAGTGTTCTGAGGAATGAATCAATGATTTCAGCCAGGGAGCTGAAAGGAAAGAAGCTGTAGTATTGGAGCTAGCAGAAAAGCAAGCCAAGGAGCAGGCAGGCAGATTTATCACTACATGGGAGATGGAGCTAGAGATGTTGGAGGATTGGTTGAACAATCCAGGGCCAGCAAAAGAACTGGCAGAATTTGAGCTGTCAGAGAAGAGGATGACTGAGCAACAGGTCAGTCAAGAAGAGACTGCAGAACTGAAGTCTGCAGCAGAGTGGCAACTTGAGGCCATAGATGAATATGAAAAGAGAGGCATGGGAGATCATGATGATCTGCCCATGTGTCAAAAATTTTTGCAGCTAAGGAGACTGCAACAACAGGACCAACCACTAGAGCAGCTGGATGAAGTGATAGAGGACATCAGGGAGCTAATGTTGAAGTCAGCAGACACTGCCAACATGGAGCAACTGGGCAGAAGGAAAGAAGAAACATCAGTAGCAGCGACGCAGCAGAAGCAACAACAACAGTAAGATGGAGCGGATGAACAACTCCAAAGGTTTATTTGGGATCCAGGAGGATTTCCAACAGTTCAGAGGGGAATCTCATGAGCAAGAGCTCATGATTTTTGCAGCTGTGGAGTATGGTACAGGAGCATCTTTCCATGTCAGCCAACCAGCTAACCAACCACGTCTACGAATTCAAAATCATGCATTTAAGAGAGGCGCAGCCTCATTTGAAATTTGAAATTCAATGTAATTAAATGCTTAGGCTGGTGAGCCATGGAAGCTGTGACTTTGTGCAGGCAGTAGATAGGATCGAATTTAATGCTAGATCGGGTGAGATCTAGATCCAGGCACTGGACTAGACAACCATTGAATGTAATTTATTAGAGTAGGTGAACCTGGAGGGAAGCGCTCGATGAGCCCCTAAGGTAAAAGAGATTTTGAGATCTCATTTTGTAAGTAAGTGGAGTTGTTGTAAGGGTAGAGTAGAGAGAGCTGAGGAGAGCTCGAGAAAACCATTGTAAGATACAGGCATTTTCCATTGTTAATATAATCAGAAGCAGTTTTTCCTGCATGTCATTCTGCGTTATATGGATGTCTGTGTGTGTTCTCTATGTGTGTTGTGAATGTGAGGTTGTTGATGCATTCTGCGAGAGTTTGTTTGATTTCAGGTTGAAGGTCTTTGAGGCTTCACGCCAGGAGGGTATGACAGAACGTTGCAGGTTCTAAGAGCCGTGCACAGAGGATGCACTTCTAAACTCTGCGGAGTCAGACAAAGACGTGCTAAGGGCACATGAACTGAAGTCAAAAATTGAGAAGAAGACCTTTGAGGTTACTGAACACCTCATGAGGCAAGGTTGTGTAGTTGAAACATAGTTGCAGACATAACTTTGCTGTAAGTTTTGTGGAGCTCTGCTAGGTGAGCATTGAGCATATGCACAGTGGTGCTGAAGAAGAACTCTGTTGAGAGTTGAAGGAGAAGACAGGATCACTGAGGATTCTGTAGGAGCTCTGCCAGGTGGGCATTGAGCGTAAGCACGAGGTGCTAGAGGAAGAAATCAGTCGAGATTTCGAAGAAGACCAGAATCACTGAGGATCCTATGAGAGCTCTGCCAAGTGTACATTGAGCAGGTGCAAAGGGTGCACATAAGGATACAAAATCGTTGGAGTGTTCTGTGGAAGAGAAGATACTCTGCCAAGAGGGCGTCGAGGAAGTGTGCAGATAGGCACAGAAGGAGAAGAGAACTCTTTGAGTTCTAGAGCTGAGAGGAGAGTCCACTAAGGGACTTTTGCTGGGTTACTGAACACCCATAAGGACTCAGCGAGAGGGTCGCTTGAGTAGAAGGATAACCAGGAAGGTATCCATTTCGTTCTCCATCTGAGGGAGAAGAAGAGCAAAATTCCCCAAGGGGTCTGAGTGGTTGTTAAAGCTCAGAAGAGATAGCACTTTAATACGGGAAGAATCTGCAGAGAAGCAAGAGCCAAAGAATCCTTAGAGGGTTCAGGAGGAGGAGAAAGCTCAGGAAGGGTAGCATTGTATACACATGGCGAGGCTCGTGGTTGTGGAGCTCGCAGAGGAACAGACAGAGGTCGAGGCCTTTGGAAATTCGAATTTCTTCCAAGTACAGGGAGAAAGAGTGCCAAGCTCAGGAGGAGCAACATCAGTCGTTGGATTAGCCGATAGAATCTAGACCGTTGGTTTTCAAGTCCAAAGAGCATCCAGAGGAGAGCGCACAAGGAGAACAGATCTGGGTCGTCCGATCTAGGGTAGATAACCGACAGCCGTCGGATTTGCAGGAAGTTACACAGAGGTTAAGCCTTCGTGAACAGCAGGAGAGAAGTCCCGACACAAGGAATGATCATCGGGATATCGGGGATATCAAGAACATGAGGAGAGTCCCTCGGCATCATAGGTCACGAATTTGCAAGGTTAATCTGGACCGTTCGTTGGGAGCGAACGTGTGTCACGAGATTACCCACATCGGGTACTTGGGCATCGGAGGTTGGAAGAGGAAGTCCTTCAGTTTCACAAGGCATGAGGCCGTGAGGAGGCAAAGGAGCGAGAGGATAGTAGCCGTCCATCTGAGGAGGACAGGTGGCGAGAGATCGAGAGATCTCGGGAACTCGAAAGCTCATGAGTGGAAGAGCCAAGGATTGGTGTTAAAAGTCGTGAGGCGCGAGGCCGCGAAGTGGCGAAAGGATCGCAGTCGTCCATCTGAGGAGGACAGGTGGTAGATATTGAGAGATCTCGCGAACTCGAGAGTTCACAGAGTGGAAGCCCAAACATTGGGTATTCAAAGTCACGAGAATGCGAGGCGCGAGAAGGAGACAGCCATTGGATCTAGATCATAGGAGGACCATTGGATCTGCGCGTGGGATCGTGTCTCAGGACCTCGTAAGAAAAGGTTCGAGAATTTGGCCACGGGGATCGCGAGGTTGCGAGAAAGCGATATCCCGACAGATGGAGGATAACGTGGGTCATAGCAGAGTCGACAAGTGGAATACAGGTGGCACGAGGCCCTCGGGATCTCGCCGTGAGAAGTCTCGAAATATTGGCGTTAGGATTCGCGAGTCGCGATGCGCTGAGGAGCCGAGGTTCATGTGGATGCGTGGCCGAGCATAAGGTGGGACCGCGCGGGTGGTGGGTGGACACATGTCTCTTGGAGATAGGAGTCAACACTCCATTGAATTCTCGTGAACTCAGGAACTCACGGAATAGGAAGGAGAAAACCTAATGGTTCAACCCGCGAGATTGCGAGATTGCGAAGTAAGGCCACGATTGCGGAGGTAGTGGTCATATGGTGGGAGCTGAGCCTGGAGGGCCAGCGCGTGAAGAAAAAGGAGCTCATCAGAGAATCGAAGATCGAGAGTTGGAGAGTACAGTGACTCTCGACAGCAGAAACCCCGAAGCCCCGATAGTGAGTCGGGGATAATCATGGTTAGGTGCAGAAGTCGTGAAGGGTAAAGAAGGACCTGTGGATCGGGTTGTTGCAGCAGTGATTCTCGAGGGAATCTAAGGAGCTAATTCGGCTCATGAAGGAGTGAAATCGAACGATCCTGTGAGCGGGTGAGTCTGAGGTGAAAAGTCACACACATCTCGCCTGCATCATTTATCCCAAGGGAATATTCAAAACCCTTGTTACTTCAATAGAAACTATTTTCCTAAAGTAGAGGTGCAAGTAGAAGGATCCAATGATAATGAGGAAATTGATATAGACGCTAGGGAAAATGATAGGACACTTTCTCCTATGAATACCTCTAGTGCCAATACTAAGGAACCAAACCTCCTTGTTGATATTCATACCCTATTTAGATCAAATATGTGGTCAAATAAGAAAATACTCAAATAAGAGAAGAGATATGGAGTTTCCAATGAGTGAATCCTAGAAGGAAGGAAGAGAGGAAAGTTTGGAGTTAGTGGAAGAGGAGGATCCATGGTTCATTCTAGCAGAAATACCTTGGTTCCTATTGGCCCTCGACCACTTTTGGGACTTTGACAGGCTGTTCGAAGATGGAGCGCCCAGGTGAAGCGGAGATTGTGAGATCTCGCCCCCTTTTGCGAGCTTGTTGGGTTTTAGGGTTTATGTAATGGGTATGGGATGTCATCCCATTGGTTTAACCATGCTTAGGCCTCTTTTGTAATATATAAATAGGGAGCTAAGAAATGTAATAAGTAGTAGTGGATGTGTGTGGCTTAGTGCAAGTATTTGTAATTGGCTTTATGCATACTGTGTGTTAAGACTTGCAGAGCTAAGTGAAAATGATTGTAAAAGACTTTGTGCACAGACTGTGTAGAGGCTTGGTGCTTGGACCTAACTTAGGGAAGGAGGATATGGCGAGGTGTGTGTAGATCTCCTATCCTATGCGGAGTTGAATTTGTGGCTTTGTGCATGTAAGAAGATTGGAAGAAGCTAATAAAGAAGAAGAAGAAGAGTTGGTGGACGTAGCCCCACACTGGGGTGAACCACGTATATCCTGTGTCGTGGTTTCTTTGTGTGATGTGGTTGATATGTTATTGATGTGATCTATGCTTAGTGCTATAATATTTATGTATGTTAGATGCATTTGATGTGGTAGCTTAGTGCCTTATATGTGAATGAATACTAGATATAATTTGATGCTATGTGCTGAATGGTTAGATATATTTAGATCTTGATGAATATTGCGTTGTTATGTAATTAGGGTTTTTTCCTATGATGTGAATAAGGGTTGAAGACTAATGAATGCTAATTGCTAAATGCTATGTTAAGTATTGTGATCACAGATCTGTGTCCCAGCTAGGTTGTAGACACTTGAGTCCTACAACCCCCCCTACCTCTACCTCAGGTGAGACTTCATCTGCTTCGCAGGTGTTGTCGAAAGGGTCGATAGTTAGGGTTTTGTTGGTGCGTTGTTCAAATGTTGAACACCGAGTATGCCCCTATGCCAACGAATGGTTCCTTTGCAAGGACTTGAAACTGTGATTGCTAGGAACTAAAGAAAAGAGAAAGCTCTATGCGTAGATATGTTGTTGTAGTGCACAACATTCTACTTGAATTTTGAAGCTCTATGCTAAGAAGGGAATCAGATCTGAAGAAAAGAGGTAAGATCTTAAAGATTTGTGCTCTGATCATAGATCTGCGTCCCAGCTAAGTTGTAGACACTTGATTCCTACAACCCCCCGCCTCTACCTCAGGTGAGACTTCATCTGCTTCGCAGGTGTTTCCGAAAGGGTCAGTAGTTAGGGTTTTGTAGTTTTCTGTTGAAGTGTTGAACCCTGGGTCCGCCCCTGTGCCAACAGTTCCCCCTAAGAGGCGTAATTATTTTTCATCTAAGGGGGTGGCAAGAAAAACATAGTTGAAGAAGGTGGTGATGGTAATGATGGGAAATATTCTGACAATTCTAATTAGGAAAATGGTCACGCCATTTCTCTAGTTCCCAAGAGGAAGAGACATTCAAATAATGATAAAGGGGATCAACCTGAAATACTTGATGAAAATGTAAACAATATGGAGAAAATGACTATTTTTCTCTTGTCCTTTTCCTAACCACTTCAAATTTCATCCTTTATGCCACTTTTCATTAGGGTAGAGAAGATGAACAATATTGTGACTGCCTCTTCAAGAAGAAGGCGAAAGGACACATATGAATTACTAGATTTTTGTATAAAATGTGATAGAAGCTCCTTGGTAAAGGGATTTTTTGGATTTTCAAGCATTGTACAGACCCAAGAACTTTTTTGAGAACATATAATTTGTTAATTAATATTGAGAATCCCTCAGGGACATCATATTATAGAATGAATTATGTGTAGAAATGGATCAGAGCTTTGAACTACTTTAAGTGAAGATAATTGTTGTTTCTATGGACTGTAAGAATGCTTGTTTGTTTTAGACTAATTCTTATACAATATTTGCCATTCTATAGTTATTGATATTTCTTTGAATATTTAAATGCCTTGATATTTGTGGGTTATTATAGTATACATTGTTATGATCAATGATAATCTGATTAAATACATATGTATGCACTTATCTCCAATATTCCCCTTTTCTTGCAGCTAACTGTATAGAAGTTGTGTAAGATTTTGGTTGCATTATAACTCATTGGTTACTCTAGTGTGATCATATATAGGATAGGTTAGAATAGATTAGTAATAGATCAGTTGTCTTTATGTACATGGTATTCATCGACATATTTTCATTTGCATTCTCACCATCCATCCGCCTCATCGGTACATTGCACTGTAACCGGTAAGAAAACCAAAAGACAACAATAAATGGCAATGGGGGAAAATTTCATATGAGACTCATAATTTAAATGGTGTATAGTCTAGTTTGAACCATATACTGGGGAGTATCCCTTGATGTTGTCGAGCGAAGTTTAACCCATCAACAAAATTGGCGCTAGAAGGAGGGCCATCTTTTATGTCTTATATACATGAATTAAACAATAACCGAAAGAAATATTCAACGAGCAATCCCAACCCTCAACCTACCTTGTTTCCTTGAGTTGATTCCGAATAATAATTTATCTATGAAGATGTAAAGGATAATTTCAAAAGTGCTTCCGGTAGTTCTAAAATACATATTGAGACCTGGTTCTGCATACTATGGGAAGAACTCCACAAAACCCGTAGAATTACACGTGCTTACACAAAGCTACTTCGGAAACTACCTACAACATCTGAACTCCCTAGAAGAAAAGAAACCTGAGTAGAACATCCCAACACAGACCCTAATTTTTACATTTACTCCATAGAAGACTTCATTGAAAGTTATTTACAAGAAGTCACAACCCCCTTATAAAGTAAAGTTGTGCATTTCCTCATTGAACTTGAAGAAGTATTTGAATGTGAACAACCAAAAACCACCATAGAACAACTAATGGGAGAAAATAGGATCCACGAAGAAGTTATACCTCCATGTAGGGCCCAAGGAGCTCTCAATATGGTCGGGAAATTTCATGAAATTCCAAGGAAGTTTGATAAAATCCTGCTAAAATTCGACCTGGAAAAACATGGATCCTCAGAAGATCATGTTAATAATTTCTTTTTAGCCATACATCTTCTAGGTTTTGAACACAATGACGTATTGTGTAGGCTATTTCCTTACACTTTTTCAAGGAAAACCTTAACTTGGTATTTCAGACTACCCACTAGATATATTACAGACTGGGTCAGTTTTGAAAGGCTCTTTATGAGAAAATTTGGAGAAAGAAAAAAAAATGCATCTCTACATAATGAACTAGGAGCCATCAGAATGGACAAGAGGTAAAAAGTAAAATACTTTAACCAAATATTTCTTAATGTCTTAATCAAGTTTCCTCATGATGTAGCTCTCACTCAGTCATTATCTATTTAATATTACACAACTGCATTAACCCCCTCCATAGGGATGTTTGTAAAATGATCTAACAAAAATACATTAGCATTAAACTTTGATGAATATGAGACTGTAGAAAGAGAGTTATCTTTGTATAATCAATATCCACATTGTGAAGAAAATAAGTTGGCTGGAAAGAAACCATTTCTATTAACTAAACCACCTGATAAGGAGTCAAAAGATATTGATAATGTGGTCAAAATGGTTAACAAGTTATCCAATGAAGTTGTGGACCTTAAAAAGAATGTCGGTGAAGGATCATCAAAGCCATGAAATTTCCTCCCATTATTTAAGAAACCAAATAAAGTGCCACAACCAACTAAAACCCCACACATGGATTTCAACTTATATAGCTTCAGTAATGATAATTTTTGTTCTTATCATCAACAAAATCACCCAGAAAGAACATGCCCTCGGTGGGTCAACTCTATGACCCTGGTGATAAAATAGTTGTTAGATCAACATAGTTTGGATGATGAAAACCATGCACAAGATCCTTCTTATGGTGTTGGTGAAGCTCCACCAGAATCGGCTATGCCCTTTTGGGGCTAGTGTACAAAATCAGACGATGAGAATATTGAATAAATCCTTGTCAGAGATACATAAGTTATTAAAGTTGTCACTCCAAAACATTATAACTTACGCAGTAAAGGTTCACTATCTAATCCAATTTCTTCCAAAGAATATAACATCTCTCCTAGCAGAATAGTGCCTCCCCCTTTACTCCAAAACAAAGTAACACGGTCCTAGAAAAAACTAATAATAAAATTGGAAAAACTATTGTAGCAAACAAAGACAAACCAAGCATGTCTAGTTATTCTAGGAATAATGAAAAAAATGACATGACACTAGATAATGAAAACATGATTCGAGAGAAATATGGACAAGTTAAGAAAAATTCAAACTTGCGTGCCTTGACTTATAATCTGATCGAGAACATGAAGAATATTAAAGCTAATATTTCCATGTTTGATATTTGCTCCCTTCCACAATAACATGAACTCCTACATGATGCTTTCAAACCCCATGAGACTCAGGAAGAAACTATCGCTACTACCGAAATATTAACCCCGGAAAGTGATGCACAAAAGATACACAAAGTGGAGATAGAAACAACTATAAACCCAACAAGCATAAGTTCCTTTTCTAAGTCTTGGGTACTACTTTTTCTACTTACATATGAAAATTTTAATTTCAATGTACACAATTGTTTAGCAGATTCGGGTGCCTCTTCCAATATCATGCCTTTTTCCATTTTCCAAATGATAAATGTTGTTCCACAAATGATGAGAACCAGGATAATACAATTAGATAGGATATATGTTAAGGTAAAAGGTGAACTCAAATATGTTTTAATCAGACTATAATATGATCCTAGAGTTCATCATACAATAGACATAGTTGTGGTAGACATACTGGAGAGTTATGGTTCGATCTTAAGAAGATATTGGTCATCCAAAATTCAAGGTTATTTATCTACTGATTGGTCTCATCTATGTCTTCCTTATAAAGGCAAAGCCATTCAAATCTATGTAAAAAGTGAAGCACACATGAAGCACACAGTCACTGAATTGGAGGGTAAGAACGAACCCATAATCTTTGCTCATTTTGTTTTGGGGAATTATTTTTCTGAAACTGATTATGGTTGTTAGGAAGTATGGAATTTTGAAATACCATCAAAATTTTAATCAGGCCTCCACCCGCGAATACATAACAACGCATGTCCAATACTAACTAACTTAGGATTTAGTTTGACTAAAAAGACTAATATTCTTGACATGTGGACCATTTTCTTCGACGACTCTAAAACACAGGATGGAGTCAGAATAGGATGTGTTCTAATTAACAAAAAACAAGTAAAAATGATCATATCATGTCATTTAGAGTTTGAATGCACCAACAACACCACTGAATATGAAGCCTTAGTTCAGGACCTTAAAAAATCCATCAATCTTCAGGTAAAATATCTTAAAGTGTTTGGTGATTCTAAGATCATTGTTCGACAGGTAAGAAACATTATTCATTTCATGTATCTACATGTAAATGATTACCATCAAGAGGTATGAAATATTCTTTATTCATTTGATGCATTTAATATTAATTCTATACCTCGTGATCAAAATATAGATGAAAATATTTTTTCCAATGCAACATCTAGGTTTATGCCTCATGATGATGGTTTTTTGATTGAAATGATGTTTATGCCATTTGTACCAGACAATGTCATGAGTTGGAGAGTGTTTGAAAATGATTCTCAGATCATCAACTTTCTTGCTAGTTAGGACACATTCCAATATTTAGTGATTGATGATGTGGTACATCAACAATACTTGCAAAGTTATCGAGAGGAAACGAACAAAGTAAAGACAAATATTGTTCTGAAGAAAGTTTTGACTCTTGAAAAATTATTTGATTTACAATCCAAGTTTAGGAGGCCAGGCAATCTGAAGACCAATAGCTCCACTATGATTCATTTCTTGGTCAATTTGGGAACATTTAAGCGGCCTAAATATGTTAACCTGGGCACCTGTTGTTCATATTCATAAAATTACACATTCACGAAATTATTCAAGAAGTATCGATATGTTTTTTCCTGGACATATGACGACTTGAAGATGTATGATACACATATTATACAACATGTGATCCCCATCAAAGAAGGGATCAAGTCATTCCAAAAGAATCTTAGAAAGATACATTTGACTTTCGAACCTTTGATTCAAAAGGAACTCAAGATGTTATTAGATGCCCGAATGATTTTCAAAGTGAGACGTTCGACTTGGGTCTCTAATATGGTGCCCGTAAGAAAAAATTCAGGAGAAATAAGAATTTGTATAGATTTATGGAATCTCAATCGTGCTTCTGACAAAGATAACTATCCATTTCCCCCAATGTAACAAATCCTACAACTCATCTCCAGATCTCAGTTATTCTCTCTATCAGATGGATTTTCAGGATACAATCAGGTTCTCGTGGCAGAACCAGACCGATTAAAAAACACTTTTCGAACTAAATGGGGAACTTATGCTTATAGACAAATGCCCTTTTGTCTTATGAACACAGGAGGTACCTTTTAGAGGGAAATAGACATTACTTTCAAAGGATTAATTAGTCAAAGGGTGGTGGTTTACCTTCAAGACATCACCATTTATTAAAAAAAAAGAGAGAAGAACACCCAAAACATCTGAGACAAATTTTTGAACGGTATAGAAAATATAGCATTTCTCTTAATCCCAAGAAAACTATATTCGTTGTTTCAGGAGGTATTTTATTAGGACACGTTATTTCTAAAGACGAGATTTCGGTAGACCCAGAAAGAACTAAGTCCATTCTACAAATTCGTACACTTCACAGGAAGAGGTCCATGCAATCGTTTTTTGACATAATCAATTTGTAAGAAGGTATGTTCCATATTTTGCTGAAATTATGAAACCATTACAAAATATTATTAAAAAGGGTGTGCAGTTCAAATGGACATCGTTGGAGAAGGAAGAAATTGAAAACATTAAAACCACTATAGCCTATGCACCATCTCTTATGAGTCCCGATTTCTCCAAAGATTTCCTAATATACATATTCACGTCTGATCACTCGTTAGCGGTGCTCATGCAGAAGGATGAATAAGGAGACAAGTTCCACATCACATTTATGAGCACTGGGTTACAAGGTGTTTAACTGAATTATCCTTCAATGGAAAATCAAGCCTTTGTTATCCATAAATCCATCAACCAGCTCAGACTTTATATTCTAAAAAATCACACTAAAGTCATCATCCCACACCTAGAAGTAATGTCCCTGTTTGGTAAAAAAGAACTAGTTGAAAGACGAGGGAAAAGGATGACAGCTCGACAAGAGTATGACCTCAAATTAAAACTAGACAATATTTTGAAAGGTCAAGGCTTGTGTAAATTAGCGACACAAGGAGATGATGTTGAAGAACAAGAGGAGGATGGTTGGCAAGATGAACCTACAATGTATATTCAACAAGTTCCATATGTCTCAAACATTGAAGGATCATGTTGCAATGATCTTAAATATTATCTGCAACATGGCACTACTCTGGACCATTTCAATGCTAAGAAAAAAAGAGTGCTACAAATTAAATGTTTACAGTATCAGTTTTTACATGGTATCTGATTCAAAAAGAATTATGACGGAGTGTTACTCAGATGCCTCGAAATATAGGATGTTGATAATGTCCTGAAATATATGCACAATGGATCGACTAATGGTTATTTTTTAGGACACACAACGACCCACAAAGTGCTGAGAGGATGATACTACTGGCCCACACTCTTCAAGGATGATCATGCATACTCAAGGAGCTGCAAAGCATACTAGAAAGTTGCAGGAAGGGAACGCAAAGATTCTCTTCCACTCCAACATGTAGCAGTAGAAGAACCCTTCGCGCAATGGGGCCTAGATATCATTGGTGAGATAAATCCTCATTCATCCAAGCAACACGTGTATATTCTGACTACTATTGATTATTTCACACATTAGATTGAAGAAATACCTATATTCAAAGTGAATGAGGAAGTAGTAATAAATATTATAGAGCAACGTATTGTCATGGGGTTTGGAATTCCTAACTCTCTAGTGTTTTATAATGCCACTTAATTCTCATCCTTGAAATTATCTGAGTATGTATTGGAAAAGGAGATTATTTTAAAATACTCAGGAAATTCCTATCCCCAAGGAAATGTATTAGAATAATATACAAAAAATAACATCATTTGTATCCTTAAACGAATTGTAGTTGATCACGAGAGAAATTGGCACAATGCATTACAAAATTCTCTTTGGGTGGATCGTGTCACTCCCAAAACTTCTATCGGAACTTCACCTTACTTTCTTGCGTATGGGAAAGAAGTTTTTTTAACTTTGAACATCTACCTACCTTCCCTGCAACTTACACAACAGTCTCAAGGCAGAGAATTCCCTATCATCCAAAGTCGTATTGATACCTTGTTGAACTTGGAGAAAATATGTGACAAAAATAAAATCAATTTTGAAGCTCACGAACATACAGTAAAATGTTGGTTTGATAAGAAGTCTGCAGGTGAGAAAGAGTTCCAAGTTGGGGAATTAGTTATAAAATGGGACAAGCACACAAAAATAATGGGAAAAATTCAAAATTCCAACAACTTTGGCTTGGTCCCTACTTCATTAAAGAAAACATTGGCCAAGGCACTTTTCGGTTGCAAAACCTCTAGGGAGAAATTGAATATCTCCATGTTAATGGATAAATCCACAAAAACTACATCAGTTATCCATTTAGGTTGTTGATTGCTTGTACATAAATAAATCATGATTCTGCTTTTCATTTGATTTTGCTTCTTTCGTTCATTTGGTTCTCTTGATATTTTAGATTAGTATCATTTTCCTTTATCCTTATTGATGTCTGCCTTTGTGATTTTTAAGTTCTCACAACCTATTGCAAGTCATAGGTCTATACGTAGCACATCTAGTGAAGATAGCCTAAACATCTATGTAATACGTTGCCAAATCTACATATCTCCCTAGATATGAAAGCCCTTTACACATTATCACAAGTCAAGATCTGGTGGAGGAACATAACTTATCAATACGAATAGACAATGAAAAAACAGAGAGCCAAGAGACTGCACTGAACAACCGATTGCCATATTATACGAGCTAAACGAAAATGGTCTAGATAAAATGTTTGTAGTAGACTAGGAATCATGACTCGGGAAGTTTTCTCATCCATAATCAAGTTGGCATATATTACCATCATAGGTGCCATACATAGTTCCTTTAAAGGTTAACTGGAATACCCCCATTCACCTATCTCTCTAAATAAAAGATAATCAAATATTATAAAAGGTAAAGACCTTCCACATCACATGGGACATGCAAGTATCTTCATTGGGGCTATGGACACTCACTGGTAGCAGATAAAGGCTTGTGACACCAAGGTGACTCCGTCGGGGCTATGGACTCTCGCTAACAACATAATGACACCATAGAAATGCACTATAACTTGTATTCTCATAATTATTTATGTTTTGTTTCTATTATACTACCTACCAATTCCTTTCTATCCATTTACGATGTGACTGGATATCAATTTGAAATAAATTTGTTAAATGGAAAATCTCTTACCCCTCTTTGAACCACCTCAGTATTTTCAATATGCAAGTTATGGGACCTATATTTTCTCTCTTATGATTTTGTATAATGGAGAACCCTTCCTAAATTGTGTATAGATATCATCTTGTAGAGATCCAAGGATTCGCCCAGTGTGTCACCATTTGTTGTGACAGGTATGACAACCCTCCATTTTTTGTTTGATCTTGTTTACCTCCCTAAAAATGGAGCCCTTTATTTTTTGAGCCTAAGAGAAAGACTCATAATTCTCACTCTCCATCTTAATATTCTTTTGATAACTCACGTTTCACTTGAAAAAAGAAAAGTCATGAATACTTAGTGTTACAATCCAAATTGGAAGTCGACAGAGTTACTTCAAACTCCCCCGAACAGTTTGGAGGAGCTACTTCAAACTCCTCTGGATTTTTGGAAGAGTTATTTTCATTTTATCTCATACACAAAATTATCACAAGAGTTAGTAGAAAATACTTTGATGTATTCATATGATTTACTTTCAACTCCTCCGAACACATTGGGGGAGTTCCTCTCATGGCTTCTGAACTTATCAGAGAACTTCCTCTTTGGCCCTCTGATCAAACTAACCCCAACCATTGCATTTAATTCCATAAATGATCATTATGATATATAAATAGAACAGGGTTAGGTTTAATGTTATCTGACCATTTGCAAGTGAACAACGAAACTTGAGGCTAAACGAATCGGGATAAATTCCGTTCGAAGCTCTAACCTATCCATACTCACCGTGTGGCAGCATAATACAGGTAAGAGAACCTCAACTCTCTTCTATTATAAGGTTAGGGTTAGGTATTTGTTTATTTCTATTTTTTCACCTTTCCCTAGATCGATAGTCTCTTTCCCTGCTCCTCATCTCTTTGCTCTCAGCCACGCCCCCCCCTTTTCACCAATATTCACCAACCTTACATTTTTATTTTTAGAGCATGTTCCTTTCCGTGGAATGAATGCCCACATGACAACTTCTCCTTCACCACAAAAAATCTTCTCTACACCCTTGCACTTAATCATTGCAATCCCCAAATCTTGCCCCGAGCACGTAGACCATGATATAGAAGGTTCTAGGGTTTCCTCACGTCCCTCTAAACTCATTTTGGTTCTTCATGTCGGGTATATGTTATATTCTTTGCATGTGTGTGTGTGGGCACGTCAGATTCGAAAACTGTGTCTGATGATCCCTCTATTAGTGCTCTTTGTGTCATGTGCATCGGGCGCTTCCTAGGGGGGGCAGGTATCCCCCCCTGGTTATGCGCAACATTTGAGGCAGCGCCCTGAAATATACTTTTGGGCGCTTTTTGCTATTTTTAGTGGATTTTTCTATTTTTAGTGGTTTTCTAAATTAATCCTAGATTAAGAGATTAGGGTTTTGGTATCTACGAAATACCTAAAAACATTGTATATATTGTATGGTGAATGGTGAAATTAATATAATGAAGAGTTTAAAGGTTTCCCCGATTGAGGGTTTCTGGTATAAATCTCTATGTACTATGTGTATGAGCCATTGATTAATTTATGTTTTTCTTAAGAATCTATATGCATTGCTTTACTTCACAGGTTTAAAACTTACATGTGGTATCATACCTCTTTTTTGGATTTAGAGGGATGCCTTTGTCGCTGAGGGTTTTTCTCATTCTTGATAGATCAAGTTTATATTGGGTTTGTGATAAACCTGGGTTTAGTGGGAGCTGTTTTAGTGGTTATTTAAGTGTAGAAAGAGGAATGGTGAGCTCGTCTAGAATAGAAATAGAGAAGTTCAATGGTAAAAACTTTGAGCTATGGAATTTGAAGATGGAGGACCTTCTTGTAGACAAAGAACAGTGGATCGTTGTGGATCCTGGTACATAGCCTACTGGCACACATACGACTGGTACAAAACCTACTAGTACACAAACTACTAGTACACCACCTACTGGTATGTCAAAGGAAGATTGGGAGACGTTGGACAAAAGAGCAAGAAGTATTATTCGACTCTGCCTGGAAGATTTGGTGTTGTTGAATGTCTCGGGAGAATCTACAACCAAGGAACTATGGAATAAGTTAGGGAATTTGTATCAATAAAATTCCTTGGTAAACACGTTGTTTCTTCAAAATAAAATGTATCATCTTAGGATGGAAGATGGAGATTCTGTGACAAACCATCTAAATGCATTTAATACTCTGGTAAGTCAACTTGTCTCTGTTAATATTACGATTGTAGAAGAAGATAAGTGTATTACTTTGTTATTTTCTTTTCTATACTCTTGGGATAATCTGGTTGTAGCAATTGGTAGTGCCACTTAATCTACATTGAAGTATGAGGATGTAGTTTCATCCTTGTTTTTTGAAGAGATGGGGTGAAAAATCATGGATGGTCATAGCACATATGCTTTATTTGTAAGAGGTCGTACCGAAGACAAGAATCATGGTAAGTCTTTGGGGGGTATATCTAAATCTATAGGTAGATCTAAGTCTCGAGGAAAATATTTGAGGAAATGTTGGAAGTGTGGTAAAACAGGGAATTATAAGAAAGATTGCAAGTCTAAGAAGGTTGATAAACCAAAGGGATATGATAGTACCTCTTCCACAGAGGCGAAAACCTCCATTGAAGAATGAGGTGATGTTTACCTAGAATCTACAGGTACACATGCATACCGTGATGTATGGTTGATTGACTCAAGTGTGTCATACCATATGACTCCTCATAGGGAGTGGTTCTCTGAATATGAAAAATACGATGGTGGTGATGTATTCCTAGGAGATGACTCGACAGCTAGAATCATGGGACGTGGAAGGGTTAATTTGCTTATAAAATATGGAAGGATTAGAACTCTCCCTGGGGTTCTACACATTCCAAAACTAGCCAGGAGCCTAATATCTGTAAGCAAGTTGGATGATGCAGGAGTGGATACTGTATTGGGAAA
>JZKD02S1674100.1:275826-290511 GCA_000966675.3 Picea glauca | reverse complement strand
AGGAAATGTTGGAAGTGTGGTAAAACAGGGAATTATAAGAAAGATTGCAAGTCTAAGAAGGTTGATAAACCAAAGGGATATGATAGTACCTCTTCCACAGAGGCGAAAACCTCCATTGAAGAATGAGGTGATGTTTACCTAGAATCTACAGGTACACATGCATACCGTGATGTATGGTTGATTGACTCAAGTGTGTCATACCATATGACTCCTCATAGGGAGTGGTTCTCTGAATATGAAAAATACGATGGTGGTGATGTATTCCTAGGAGATGACTCGACAGCTAGAATCATGGGACGTGGAAGGGTTAATTTGCTTATAAAATATGGAAGGATTAGAACTCTCCCTGGGGTTCTRCACATTCCAAAACTAGCCAGGAGCCTAATATCTGTAAGCAAGTTGGATGATGCAGGAGTGGATACTGTATTGGGAAAGGGAACTTTCAATATGGTACGAGGGGAAATGGTGTTGATGAGGGGAGTTTGATGTTGAACTATGTACAAGTTGTTGGGAAGAACTTATACTAATGGGTGTAACAGTTTTTTTTTCCATGAGTAGAGAGATGAAGGAGAAAAGACCAATACTGTCCCTGAAAAGAAGACCATGTTGTGGCATCAAAGATTGGGGCATAATGGAGAAAAGGGCCTTCGAACACTACACGGTAAAAGTATGATTGAAGGTATGTCTAATTGCACTATGGATTTTGATTTCTGTGAACATTGCATATATGGTAAACATAATCGAGTAAGATTCCCATTTGGTGCTACAAGAGCAAAGGGGATCTTAGAGTTGATACACGGTGATGTGTTTGGACCTGTTCATGTTCCATCCCTAGGTAAATCTGTGTATTATGTTTCATTCATAGATGATTTCTCAAGGAACACGTGGATTTATTTTCTTAGAAAGAAATATGAGGTATTTGATAAATTTAAAGAGTTTAAGGCTCTAGTAGAAAATCAGACAGAGAAGAAAATAAAGGTATTGAGAACAGATAATGGTGGATAATTCTGTGGAAATCAATTCGAAGAATTTTGTAAGAAGTGTGGTATAGCAAGGAATAAGACTACTCCATACATGCCTTAGCATAATGGAGTTGTAGAAAGGATGAACATGACACTAATGGAAAAAGAAAGGAGCATGCTCAGCGATGTCGAGTTAGGATAGGAATTTTGGGCAGAGGTAGTGGGTACAACATGTTACTTGGTCAATCGATCACCTTCATCAGTGTTGGATGATAAAAATCCACATGAGGTATGGACTGAAAACAAACCCTCTCTTCAACATCTTAGAGTGTTTGGTTGTGATACTTATGTACATGTTCCAAAGGAAAATAGGAGTAAGCTGGATAAAAAGGCTGAAAAGTGTATATTTATTGGTTATAAAGATGATGTGAAAGGTTATAATATTTGGAACCCATAAACGAAGAAGACTATTTACAGTCGAGATGTTGTTTTCAAAGAGATAAAAGATGTGTCCAAACAGGAATTCCTACCAACGCAAGATGAACTTGAGAAAATAGAGTTTGATTTGGATGATAAAAAATATAAATCATCTAAAGAAGAGGAAGCAGAAGAAGAAAAAGAACCTCATACCCCAGTATTGAGGAGATCAATGAGAGATAAAAGGAAACTAGAAAGATATAGTCCACCTGATTTCTGTTCCAATTTTTCTTTATCTATTACTGATGATGATCCCATAACTGTCAGGGGAGTAGTGAATTTAGAGGATATTAAACTCTGGAAGAAGGCCATGGTTGAAGAAATGGATGCCTTGGATAAGAATGAGGCATGGGATATATTTGAGTTTCCATATGGAAGAAAATATGTTGGTAGAAAATGGTTGTTTAAGAAGAAGTTTAATGCACAAGGTAAATTGGAGAAATACAAAGCTCGGTTAGTAGAAAAAGGTTATTCATAGGTAGAGGGAATTGACTTTGGTGATATTTTTTCTCATGTTGCTAAGTTAACTTCTATTAGATTTATTTTATCTTTTGTTGTTGCTTTTGATCTTGAAGTGGAACAGATGGATGTGAAGACAACATTCCTACATGGGGATCTGGAAGAAGAAATCTACATGAAGCAACCAGAAGGCTTTGTAGTGAAGGGAAATAGAGAGTTGGCCCGTAAGCTAAATAAGTCACTACATGGTCTTAAGAAATCACCTAGGATGTGGTACCAAAATTTTGACACATACATCCTTGGATTGGGATTTATGAGAAGCAGGAATGATCACTGTGTATATTCCAAGTAGGTTGGTAATCACTTCATTAATGTAGTGTTGTATGTTGATGACATGTTGGTATGAAATAACATGGATGCTATCAAGGAGGTGAAATCACAGCTATCCTCCAAAATTGACATGAAGGATCTCGATGTTTCCAACTTCATTCCGGGAATGGAGATTAAAAGAGATTGTGCAAACAGGAAACTCAGGTTGAATAAGAGAAAATATGTTGAGACGATATTGCAGAGGTTTAATATGTATGGAAGTAAACCAGTCAAGGTTCCTATTAGTATAGGTGTAAATTTATATGCAGATTAGTGTCCCAAGACAGAGGAAGAAGAAGAGGACATGTCCCATGTTCTGTATGCCAATGCAGTTGGCAGTTTGATGTATGCAATGGTTTGTAATAGTCCGGCCATTGTACATGCAGTGGGAGTTTTGAGCATGTATATGTCAAAACCAGGGAAGGAGCATTGGACAACAGTAAAGAGGGTCTTCAGGTATCTTTGTGGCACTACCAGTTATGGATTGTGCTACCAAGGAGGACTAGGTTAGACATAGTGGTGGACATACATGGTTTTGTTGATGCAGACTGGGTTGGAGATATGGATCGTAGAAGATCTACAAGTGGGTATGTGTTTAAAATATTTGGAGGAGTAATCAGTTGGATGAGAAAAATAAAGGCTATAGTAGCACTCTGAACTACAGAAGTTGAATACATGGCACCCACTCATGCAAGCAAGGAAGCAGTATGGTTACAGAGATTGTGTTCAGGTATTGGGTTGGTACAACAAGAAGTGATATTAGATTGTGACAATCAGAGTGCAATCTTCCTAGAAAAGAACCCAACTTATCATTCGAAGACAAAGCATATTGATGTTCAGTATCACTTTGTGAGAGACATGGTTGAAGAAAAAAGGTGTGGCTGGAAAAGGTTGACACTTTGAAGAATGTTGCAGATTCATTGACAAAGTCTTTGAGAAGATAAAAGTTCTATTGGTGGAGAGTAACAATGGGCATTGTTTCCCTGGATTGTTGACTATATAATCCCGTGGGCCCCTGGATGCAAAGAAAACAACAAGTGGGAGATGTTGGGTATATGTTCTATTCTTTGCATATGTGTGTGTGGGCATGTCGGATTCGACATCTGCGTCTGAAAATACATCTAGTAGTGATTTTTGTGTCATGTGCATTGGGCGCTTCCTAGGGGGGTCCCAAGGGGGCTAGGTATGGCCCCCCCTGGTTACGCGCAGCGCCCCAAAATATTTTTTTGGGTGGTTTTTTCTTTTTTAGAGGATTTTGCTATTTTTAGAGGTTTTCTAAATTAATCCCAGATTAAGGGATTAGGGTTTTGGTATCTAAGGAATACCTAAAAGCATTGTATATATTGTATGGTGAATGGTGAAATTAATATAATGAAGAGTTGAAAGGTTTCCTCGGTTGAGGGTTTCTGGTATAAATCTTTGTGTACTATGTGTATGAGCCATTGATTAATTTTTGTTTTGTTTAAGAATCTATATGCATTGCTTTACTTCACAGGTTTAAAACTGACACCTCTCTCGATTGCCTTTCTATTTTCATGAAAATCCCTAACTTTAAACCAGAGGCTTTCAAAGTAACTCTCTGATGCGTTCGTAAAAGTTAAAGTTATTTCCTCCACATATTTCAGAACCCCTAGAAACAATTCCTTCAATCATATCAGAGGATTTTCTTTCAACTCCTCTAATATGATCGGAGGAGTTTATTTTAAGTGATTCAAACTCCTTGATACTATGATAGTTCCTTCTGTTGACAAATCGAATAAGTTGGAAACAACTCTTCCGATCTCATCAGAGGAGTTGTTACTAAATCCTCTGATACAATTGGAGGAGTTGTCCTTAACCCTTATGATCTATATTAGAGAAGTTATTTTCTTGACTTCTAATTTCTCCTTTTTATAATGGTTCAAATCATTTCTCCCTAAAATATCATCAAACAATTTGAGCATTGTCTACTTTTAACCTGACACCTATAGAAAGAAGCTTGCTATGTCCTGATAATTACAGTAACTCTTATAATTATCTGATCATTTATCTGCATTTCAAATAACATGCTCTAAACTTATCCTTTTTTGAAGGATCAAACATGTCACCTCGTAAGAAGATGACGAAGAAAGCAATAGGGGTTGAGCCATCTAGCAACTCCCAGCAAATAGTAGAGGTAAAAATTATCGGGACTATATCTGATAATACATCAGGAATTCTAAAGAAGGATGGAGAGACCTTAAAGTGGGGAGAAGTTTATTATATGTTCAAGAATTCAAACTTATCTATGGAGGCAGAAGATCCAAATGAACTCCAGGCGTTCAAGAAAATCTGAAAATCAAGAATTTTCAGGGTGGCAGCACATCCAACAGTCTTCTCTTGCGTAGACGCCATTTCGTGGATTTTAAATAACATGGACATTAATAGTGGATATGTTTGTAATGCAATAAAGGCTATATTACAACCTCTTTTGCGAGGACCCCCACCTTAATATCATCGCTCCTATTTTGATACAAGTAAGTTCCATACCTATCAAAACCTCCCATAGCATGAAAGGAAGGATAATAGTTTTTCCCGTCCCTCCCCGAAGGAGGTTGGGAGGGATTATTTCTCCCACACTTCTAGAATTATAGTTACTCATGTGTGAATCGGGAGATATGTTTGTAATGCAATAAAATAACCTATATCTTCATTCAGTCTCGATTATTTTGGATAAATGTTATCATATTGAAGATGGGAAAAAAATAATGGATGGTCAACTCCTCAGGAAGTTGGAACTTACACCAAAATATTTATTCCCTGGATGGTACAAGGAAGATAAGTAGTTCAAGTATAGGCCCAAGAGTCAGTACCCCATGACAAATTTAAGGAGACCCTACTAGGATATGGTGGCCATGTTGTGCAGGTTATACGGGGAGTATATGCCACTCATTTCCCCCTATCCTACATGCCCCTAATTTATTTTTGTGTCGATGTGGGGGTTTCATTCAAATGGGAAAACATATTGTTTGAAAATATCAAAGTATCGATCTCTGCAGTTACACAAGAACAACTAGGAAACTTTCCTAGTTTCCATATGTCCTCGTACCTCCTGGACATAATGTGTATGGCCTACAAGTACCAAAATAAGGGTTGGAGTTTGTTTCCTGCCAATGCCAAAATCCACATCTATTGCAAAGTACTTTGGGAGCACAAATATCGTACAAAATATCAAATAATTTTCGAACACTTCCTTACTCACTTATATGAATTTATCTTTTGCATCTCCCCAACTTGTATGATAGACAAAGCCATAATAGACATCAAAAGGATTGGGGACTAGTATTTAATGGAGCACGGTACCTATATAAGAATATATGGTGTGATGAAACCACCCCACCTACTCTTTCTATTCGTTCCTGACAAAATTGTGCTTCAGGAGGTAGCATATCAAAGTGTCATACATGGGGTTGAAGGAATGTTATCCAGATCAAAGAAATTAATTTATCCTCCACTACCTCTATACATTGGCAACTATTTCTTTGAGAACACCAAGAGAGATCAAACAAAAGTGGACATATTACTTTCCTACATCTTTTGAGAGGAAATATTCAAGAGGCATGACCCTAAGAATATTGTCAAAGAGAAATTCATTAGCATGAGTCACCTGTATGAATACACCATTGAATTCTTGGAATAAGAGGAGGTGCATCAAAATTCCATAACTTATGATGAAATTATTTTCAATAGGTGTGGCCAGCCAAAAGGAAGGATCACTGAAGAAGAAACAAAAAGAGAGTCATCCAAAAAAGGGGAAGAACAAGATGAATCTGAGAGATATTTCCCCATATCTGTCTCAACTCATTCAGGTTTCACTGAAGATGAGAAAGAAGAACCAGGAGATAAAAATAGAAGAGACAAAGAGAAGGTACTGAAAAATAAGAATGACACTAAAAAGAAACAAAAAATCGAAGCTAACAAAGAAAGTGCCAAAGCCAAAGATGAAGCAAAAGATAAAATTGAGGCCAAAGTAAAAGATGTTGTAGAAAAAGAAAAGGAGCTGGTAGAAGCGACAAGAGTAGTAGTGGAATTAGCAGAGAAAGAGGCAAACGAAGAAATGGATAAATTTGTTGAAGAAGAGAGACAAATCAAGAATACAGAGAACAAAGAGGATGACACTCACCTGATGGACTTGGATATCCCAGGAACATCCATCACAGGTATAGGAGTAGAGACAAAGAGCAGTGGTTTAGGCCTCGGGCCCTAGGATCCTTTTCAACCAGTAGAAGTATTGGATTTGAGAAGCTTCACATACGATAGTAAAATTGGTAGAATTGTGCAAGAACGAGTTAAAAATGTGTCAGTGACAGAAGGAGCCCCTATATCAGTGGTTACTCAAGTCTTTATCATAGGAGATGTCAGGGAAGACCCTGTGGCAATAGCTAGGGTTGATGAAACCATAGATAATATATAGAGGCTATGCCAGCAAAATGAGGAGAAGGAGGCAAGAATCAGGGATCTAGAAGTAAGACTTCAGCAAGTAAATATCGATGAAACAAGCCTCCTCAACTTTAAGGCCAGTGCAAAAAGAGTTAGGAATTATTTGGAAGGTTCGATCGACATGTATGCCAATCTGCACTTGTTCCAAAATGCGGCTACAATAGTCATTGACCAAAACAACTGGATACAAATGCAGCTGACACAATACAACATTATCCATGAAGGTATAACTGAAATTGATACTCAGATAAAGGAGAATCCCGATGCACCTCTTGAGCTATATAGACCCTCAAAATAAGCAATAAATATAGACATGTATGCATTAGATCATTGTCAACAGATGGGGAAAAGAGAAGATAAAGAAGCAACCAAGGTGATGGAAATATGTTCAAGGACTCACAAAGTTGACCAAGAACTGATAAGGAGTGGTCGTCTCCTAAGATTATATGAAATTGAGAAGAATTTGGTCACACAAGAATTGGTGAATGCATTTTGAGACAACACGAGTCGAAGGAAATGGATAGTTGAAGCATAAACCTTTGTCTCCACCGATCTTATTGACCAACTATCTGCTACAACCAGTGAATCTTCACACCATGGTAAGGGATTTCATGAAGAAATTAGAGAAGGATATGATCTCCCTTGATGGAATCATCACCATGAATGATGCAACATTGAAAAATCTAACATACAAGAGAATCGAGTCACTATATAACCAATTTAAAGTTTGGACAACTTATCTCCAAAGCAAAAGCTCATAGGGAAAGGACAAAATGACCTTTCTTCTCTAATCCTTTTCCTAACCACTTCAAATTTCATCGTTTCTGCCACTTGTCATTAGGGTAGAGAAGATGAACAGTTTTGTAACTGCCTATTCAAGAAGAAGGCGAAAGGACACATAGGAGTTACTAGTATTTTGTATAAAATGTGATAGAATCTCCTTCGTGAAGGGATTTTTTGGATTTTCAAGCATTGTATAGACCCAAGAATCTTTTCGAGAACACATAATTTGTTGATTTATATTGAGAATCCCTCAGGGCCAACATATTATAGAAGGAATTTTATGTAGAAATGAATCAGAGCTTTGAACTACTTCAAGTGAAGATAACTGTTGTTTCCATGGACTGTACGGATTTTTGTTTGTTATAGACTAATTCTTATACAATATTTTTCATTCTGCAGTTATTGATATTTCTTTGAATATTTCAATGCATTGAGATTTTTGGGTTATTATAGTATACATTGTTGTGATCAAGATTAATCTGATTATATACATATGTATGCACTTCTCTCCAATCTTTGTCTTTTGTTGCAGTTAACTGTATGGAAGTTGTGTAAGATTTTGGTTGCATTATAACTCATCGGTTACTCTAGTGTGCTCCTAGATAGGATAGGTTGGCATAGATTAGTAATAGATCAGTTGTATTTACATACATGGATTTAATCTACATATTTTCATTTGTATTCTCACAATCCATCCGCCTCATCGATACACCAGACCGTTACCGGTAAGAAAACCAAAATAAAATAATAAATGGCAGTCAGGACAAATTCTGGATGGGACTACTCATTTAAATGGTGTATAGTCTAGTTGGGACCATATACCAGGGAGTACCCCTTGTTGTTTTCGGGAGAAGTTGAACCCATCAATAGAACAATAATTATCAAACTCCTTGATGTAGTATTTACCTCCATTGTCTGATTTGAGACACTTCAACCTTTTTCCTGTCTCATTCTCAACCAAATATTTTCATTTCTTAAAAGTGTCAAAAACATCATATTTTTTTCGAATGCAATAAACCCAAGTTTTTCTAGTTACATCATCAATAAAAGTAAAAAAATAATGAGAGCCTCCAAGAGATGATATATGAGATAGTCCTCATGCATTTGTATGCACACGCTTTAATTTTTCACTCTTCTTTTCCTTTCCAACCATGAGAAATATGTCTTTCTTCTATTTTCCATAAACATAGTGTTCACAGAAATCCAAATCAACTTGTTTAAGATCTGCCAACAAATTCCTTTTGTGAAGTATTTTCATCCCCTTCTCACTCATGTGTCCAAGCCTATGATACCACGATGTTGTATCCAATCCTGTAGAAGCTAAAGAGATAGAAGAGTCAGAATTACCAGTGCATAAATACAATATACCTACCTTCTCTCCTTTTTTTATTACCAGTGATCCTTTAGTGACCTTCCACACCTTATCTATAAATGTAGATATACATCCTTCACTTTCCAACTTTCTTGTTGAAATTATATTTTTTCTCATATCTAGTATATGTCTAACCTCTTTCAGTAACCATTGGTTTCCATTATTTTTATTTATTTGTACCTTACCCATTCCAACAATTTGATATGGTTCATCATCATCCAAATAAACCTTTCCAAAATCACCTTGAACATAATTTTGAAAATATTTCCTATTGAGTGTGGCATGAAATGAAGCCCCTGAATCTACTACCCAAGACCTAGTAATATTATCTAAAGAAACAATCAAAACATATTTTAACACATCACCTGCTACATTTGCTTCCTGATTTTTCTTCTACTATCCATCTCTTTGTTTCTTTGGAGCTCTGTAGTATTTCTTTAGATGTCCTTTCTTCCCACAATTTCAACACTCTGTCTTTCCTAGTCTATATTTGGATCTACCCTTCCTAGATTTCCCACGGTTTCCTAGACTCTTTCTTATTTCCTTTGTCTTCCCCTATTCTTCATAGTCAATGCATTACTTGATATCTCACTTGTTATTTTCTGTCGCATTTCTTTGCTAAGGATAACACCAACAACATCATCAAATTTCAGAGTGCTTGAACCAAAGATAGAGTTACTTATATCCATGACCAAGCCCTTCCAACGTTCTGGAAATGAGCACAAGATTAGAAGATCCTTGCCCTCATAATCAAAGTATACTTTTACAGAACTTAGTTGATTAGTGACCGTACTGAATTCATTTAATTGATCAGTAACAGAGCCATCTTTTGACATATTCATATTAAATAATCACTTCATTAGAAATACCTTGTTGGAAGCCGAGGGTTTTTCATATAGTTTATCCAATGCGTTCATCACATCCTCCGTTTTTTTTTCTTTAGAAACATTGAAATCCACCAAAGTTTCTAGGCACAGTCGTATAGTTCCTAGTGCCTTTCTATCAAGAATATCCCATTCTTCATCCTTCATACAAGTCCTTCTAAAAATTTGGCCTTCTTCTAGTCCTCGTGTTGGTTGATGGGGGATTCCTTAATTCCCTCCTTCTAGCGGATCTCTTACTATCGACTTCAACACATCTTTCTCTAGGACAGGGATCTAGAGTCATTATTAGTACCTTGGGGATTGAAGTCATAAGTGGTGGGTTCCCTCGATATTGATAGTGGGAATACAATAATTTCCCCTGGTCGATAGATTATATCAAGTTTTCGACATCAAATCCTCTATTCAAACTTGTTAGATTGTGCTAGGTACCTTGACACCCATTATCATTCTCGATGGATTATATTGTGTTTGTTAACGGTATACATGAATGACTAGTAATCAAATGGTGTCTCATTGTGTTCGATCTCAACTCCTTTATTCTCATAGTGCATACTCGTACCATGATAGTTGATTTGAATACCTCGAGAACATAATAGCATAACCCCTTTTATGTTTCTTCCTAAGTTATGAAGACAATACCACTAATTACATCAATACTTGTGGAGGATCAATTATCTAGCTCTTTTATCTAGATATCCTTCACTAATTTTGAGACATAAATACACTTTGTATCTCTTTCATGGATATGATATTTATTTGACATGGATCCATCATGTATCTCTTTTGTGTCCATGATCATTTCTTTCTATATAAATATTTTTCATGGATACCCAATGTACTTGATTAGTGTCCATGCTTGTAATCACACCTAAGCATGGGTATGCCCACCTTGGGAATTGAGCATTTTGACTTGTTTATGTTGTTGGTTGTTGTCCTTAAATTGGATTCTTGTGATTTTCACCCTAACTTACTGCTCTTTGAAGACATATAATGTATTTTATCCATCATTTTCTCTTCTGAACTCACACATTAGGGGGGCATTTGTTATACCATCAATTGTGACCATTGAAGCATTGATGCTCTTATTGGCCTAGTCCCTATATTATTTGCATAAAACTCTTCCTCGTACCTCCTTGTGATCTTCTAAAACATAGTTTTTTGGAACTTGTGTGTGCCCTGATAGTTATGCAACACGCATATATGTGGGTTTCTCCAAGGAAAGTCACATACATGTTAATAAATTCTTAATATGTGTGTGTGTGTGTGTCTTCTAAAAAATAGGTTTTTGGAACTTGTGTGTTCCCTGACAGTTATGCAACACACGTATATGTGGGTTGCTCCAAGGAAAGTCACATACATGTTAATAAATTCTTAATGTGTGTGTGCATGTGTGTGTGCGCACGCACGTGTGTGCCTAACAAAATGTTGAGTTACAGGTTCGGCTAGTTTCCTAAATCATTTTACCCGTACTCAACTATCTCTAACCAACTAGAGACGACTTAAATAGAGAATTTGGTCCAAGGAGAAAGGTAACGATTCATTGCATATCAAAGAAAACATCCATTTGGATTCAACCGCTATGTTTGTAAGCCCATATACCTCCCATTTGTTTCTATTTCTTGACCTAGAAACCCTTGTTTCCAGTCTTCTTTGAGCACCTTCCAATTCTGACTAGGATTTTCCCTTATACTCTCCTTAAGTATGTTGATGAATCGAAGGTCAGGACCAACCTTTATTGCAGGATCTTGGGTGGAGGGACTGTTGGCCCTTGACCAAGTTTTGGATATCCTTGGTCAAGTTTGACCTATTTTTGGACTTCGACAAGCTGTCTAAGGAAGAGCGCAAGTTGAAGCAGAGATCACAGAATCTCGACCCCTTTTTAGGGATTTTTTGGTTTTGGGCTTATGTAACGGGTATGGGGATGTTGTCCCATGGGTTTACCCATGTTTAGGCCCATTTTGTAATGTATAAATAGATGTTTAGGCAATGTAAGAGGAGACAATATAGGCATCTCTGTGATGATGTGATAAGTGGAAGTGATAGTTGTACATGCTTTGTGCATACTGTGTGAAACTTGCAAGGCTAAGTTCAAGTGACTGTAAGAGATTGTGTAAAGGATTTGACTTGTAACCTAGCTCGGGGAAGGAGGATCTGGTGAGGGACGTGCATATCTCTTGTCCTATGTAGAGTAGGACCTTATGGCTCTATGCATGTAGATGATTGACAAAAGATAATAAAGAAGACGAAGATTTGGTGGACGTAGCCCCAGGCTGGGGGTGAACCACGTATATCCTGTGTTATAGTTGTTTTGTGCATTTTGATTATTTCTTTGTGCCTTTGATGTGATTTATTCTTAGTGTTGTTATCTTTACGAATGTTAGAGGCATCTGATATAATATATAAGTGCTCAGTAATGCGAATGAATGTCAGATCTGATCTGTTTCTTTATGCTAAGTGCTTAAATGTGTTGAATCTTCTTGAATAATGCACTGCATTGTAATTAGGGTTTATCTGCGTTGTAGACAAAGGTTAAGTACTAATGAATGAAATCTGCTAAGTTCTTTGTTAGAGTATTGTAATTACAGATCTGTTTCCCAGCTAAGGTTGCAGACACAGGAGTCTTGCAACCACCCCTACCTCTACCTCGGGTGAGAATTCATCTGCTTCGCATGTGTTGCCGAAAGGGATGGTAGTTAGGGTTTTTTTGGTGCATTATTGAAGCGTTGAACCCTGGTTTTTCCCTTGTGCCAACAAATGGTTCCATTGTCGAGACCTGAAACTGTGATTGCTGGGAAGTAAGGAAAAGAAAGAAAGATTTGTGTGTAGATCTGTTGCTTTAGTGCGTAGTGTTCTACTTGATTTACGAAGTTCTGTGGAGACAGATCTAAAGAAAAGAGGTAAGATCTGAAATCTTTGTGCTCTAATAGAGGTAATATCAGTGAAATGTTTTTATTAAAAAGGTAAGATCTGAAATCTTTGTTCTTTGATAAAGGTAAGATAAGTGGGAATGTTTGTTTCGAAAGTATGGATCTATTTATGTTTGATAAATTTTTTCCTAGTCTGAAAACTAGGGCACAATTAGAAGAAATAAGATTTGATATGAGTAGATCTGATAGAAATAATGAAATATATGTTATTCCTATGCATAGAAATAATGTTTGGACTAACAAATGGATGCAGGATCCTAGGAATAATTTTTTGTAGGTTAGTTGCTATTATCCTAGTGCGCGGTACAAGAAAGGCTAGGGATCATTAAGAGAAAGAGAGGATTAACCCTTTGTTAAAGTTGTAGAATACCAGGCCATCTTGCTAAGGATTTCCCTAATAGACGACCTAGTTGTCTTTGTTGTAAAGATATGGACCATGAAGTTCTGGATTTCCCTAGAGTGATTGATAAACTTTAAATAATGAATATGGAACAAGATAAACATGAGAAAGACTCAGAAATTAAGACTATGGCAGAACCCCAGAAAGGATCAGAGACTGTATTGTCAAAAATAAAAGAAACCCAGAATGACCACAGAGATATCAACTTATCAGAGATATTCAAAGAGAAAGAGTGCATCGAAACAAGAATATGATACTTTGACATAGACTGTGTTCTGGATGAGGAAACACAGGTGAATATCATGACAGAAAGTACTTGGGAAATTTTAGGAAAGCCTGCTATGATTCTCTCATTGGGAGGAATAGGATTATTTAGAGGAAAGTTGATAACCCTATGTGGAATACTTACCCAAACATATATGAGTGCTCATGGTACTTTGACAGAAGAAGAATTTGAGGTTGTTAAATTTATTGAGAACAACACCCCATTCACTATGTTATAGGAAAAACCTGTATTGATAAAGATCTTATTCAAAGAAAACAAGAAGAGGAAGCTCTAGAACAGAAAAAGAAACAACTAAGATACTTCATGGCTAAGAGAATAGCACACTTACTGGAAGAACAAGAAAACCAGTCGAAGCTAATGAGGACTAGAAATATGGTTGTCAAAATTGAAAGAACACAAGCAGACCCGAACCACATGTCTGTACGAGAGAGTAGAGTGCCTATCCCAGACAGAGAAGAATTATTGGCCTTGAAATCTACAAAATATCATCAACAACGCCAAGTTACTATGCCAAGAGGAGATAACAATCAGAATGGGAAGAGGAACCCAGTAACACAGATCATAGGGAAGAAGGCTAGAAATCTTGGTAAGAAGAAATCAAAGTTGGAGAAATTACAGGAAGTTCCAGAGAAGACTTCGTAGAAGGAAGGTCTCCATAATTCAAACTTCACTGGAATATCAAAGCAACTCAGATTGACACTTCGCCATGGCAGAGCGATATGTTCGTTGGAGGCATTATAACCATTAGATTGATGTTCCTAAACAGTTAGAACAATAGTTATTGTTTGCACCCTTTTCGTCGACTTGGTGAGCAAAACAAGGGTGCTTACATGCCCAGTTGGGTCTTGCTGAGCATGACAGCTGTAGAGGAAAGAGTTAGAGAAAGAAAAAAAAAACTATAAGCTAGAATTAAACTAAAACAAACTAAAATTATGAGCATATGGATAAAGAAATAACAAACACAAAAAGACCAATATCACCAATGTTTTTGGGCTAATCTATTGATGAAATCAAAGCACAATGAAGAAAGGGGACTATGAGTCCCTTCTTCCTCCAAAGGAAGGCTCTTGGGCCCTCACAAACTTGCTCTCCTTACAATAAGAAAAATGAAAATGATAATGAAAGAACTCCTAGCAAATCCACTCAATGGAGAGGTGAATGGCTCTATGAAATGGTGCCAATGTGTTATTGCTAAGGAGTGAGTCCTTAAAACAATCTAGGTAGCATAACATTACATGAAATTCCTTGAGAAAATGATGTTTTTTCATGGCTTTTTATAGCATTGCATTGGGTGATTATGTAACTCCT
>JZKD02S1674100.1:224262-266932 GCA_000966675.3 Picea glauca | reverse complement strand
TGGGGGTAGTGGGGGTAAGGGCGGGAATCATCATGGGAAGGCCTTCCTGTGGGGGAAGGGATGTTTGAGGGACCATCTTTGGTGGGTGTAAATACCAAACTGGGATTGCTAACACCATATTTGGTAGTGTGAGCATTGCGGCTACCTGAAAAGCTTCAATACCTGGTGGAGGATAAAAGAAGGGAATTTGGGTGAGGGGTTGGGGGAGTGTTTCCCAAACGGGATTATGCTCTTGAGGGGATGTGGATTCATGGACTGTTGAGGTCGACGAGTGCGCAAGAGGCTCCGGTGAGAGTGGTTCTGCAACTGTTGAGACGTCAGGAATGACTGAAGCCTCCTGAGGAGGAAGAGCGTCTTCCGTGTGAGTTCCGTTAGATGAGACGATGCATACTTGATTAGGGGGGAGGAGTAGTGGTGCTCCATGGTACGTCCCTAACAAGGATGGATATTTGAAAATCTCTGGACCCATCTCGATGAGTGGGTAGGCGTCTTGGTTGGTGTGGATGAGAGGAAGAATGTTATCGAGGTTGGTAGATGGGTTAGGCTCATAATGTGAGACTTGGTCGATGGTCACGATCTTCCCATTGTGGGGGAACATCATGGTCCTAAAGACGGAAGAGGCCACTACCTTCATAGCGTACATGTAGCTACGACCGAACAGGATATTATAATCGAGTGGGGCGTCGATAACTTCAATGTCAATGAGAATAGTCTTTCCCCCGAGTTCAACGGGGACATTTTGGAAGAGCCCTTCAGGAGAGGATGGTCATCCGTCATAAGCTCGTAATGTAATGGCAGAGGGAATGATTTCCAGGGAGCCAAGTTTCTGCCATACTGTTTTGGACATGATGCACGTAGAGGCACCTTCATCAATGATACATCGATGAATTGTGATGTTCCGTATTTTCACTGGTATTTGAAAAGCGATCAAGGCGGGAAGACGAGGTTCTCCGCTATCAAGATCGAACGTGATGAGTCGAGTATCTGCAGGGTCGACTGCACCCAAGGCGGAAAGTAAAGATTTCCGTTGTGTAGGACAAGTCTGGAGAACTTCCAAGACTGACATGGTAGCCAGAGATTGTGCTAAGTCATATACCAAGTTATAGTTATGAGCCGCCCTAGCCTGTGGATTGTGGACATTCCTACGCAAGGGGATGTGAGGGATGCATAGTGGTGGTTTGGCGGACGAGCGAGGGATCACCAACGGGGGTCCCGTTGGTGTCGGGTTTGTTTCTGGAGAGATGGGAGGAGACTCAGCGGGTGTATGATACTGACGATTTCGCGTTTGCAGAAGGATTTCTTCCTCACTGGTGAGGAGAATTGTACGCTCTGCTGGATTGTTGGGGTTATGATATTGTCCCACCTAAGGTGGGGGATGTTGTGTGTCTTGTTGGGTGTTGATCACCCCTTGATGTGGGATAGGGTTTTGCAGCACGACAGGTGGGGGTTGTTGTACGTATTGTTGTGGTGCCTACTGAGGGGTGGTTTGTGCAGGAGAATGGGGAAGACTACCAGAATCTTTCAGCCGTTTGAAATTAGCGATCTGGGGGAAATGGTGAGTGTAATGACTGAACTCACCACAAAGGGCGCAAGGGAAGATGGTTTTAACATTATTCCTTCCTTGGCGTTTGTTATTATTTCCCCCTTGGGGATTTTGGTTCCCTTGGTTCTGGTTTCCCCCCGGTGGTTGGTGTTGTGGGGGTTGATTCCTGCCTTGACCGGGGTTGTTGTTATTCCTATTCCTACCTTTCTTCTTGGCATTATTCAATGGGTGAGTTGGGTTGGCTGTGCTCAACTGTTCAAAATTTTGGTATTGTTGAGCGGCCAAAGGTTGAACAAAGTTTACCCCCACATGTGGATGTGGGGGAGCCATGGGTTGTGGAGGACCAGGAAATGGGAAGTATGGATTTTGTGGTGGTACCGATCCATAAGGTACATAGGAAGGCGTAGTTATTTTGCTAGTACTATAAGTTGAGGTTGAGGGAGTACCACTGTTTGTGGGAATAGGTGGATGTATGGGAGGTGCCGGTGGTGGTCCACTGATGGGTGGAGGTATAGCAACAGGGTATGGCTGTTGATAAGGGGGTGGGGGGTAATAAGGAGTGCCCCCATATGCCGGCGGGTATTGAGGTGTTCCATACATCGGTGGTGGTTGGGGTTGTGGACCGTGCTGCGTGGTGGCACCTATTAGTCCGTCTGCTGAGTGAGACATCCCAGGTTTGTCTTGGCCAAATGGCACAGGTTTTGGAAGATCAGGAAGTACCGTGTATAAGTACCCTGACTGTGCATAGATGAGGTCATACTGTTGGGCTTTGTTGATGGCTTCCTCTTCAGATTGAGGGAAGGTGGAAGATACATCCTTTCCAAGGAGAGAGACAAGTGATCTAAGACCTAAGGGTGCCCTAAAGAGCCCCTTGTTCACACTAAAGACTGGTTGAATAATGCGTCAAAGATTTTCTAAAAAAAGAGGCCATGGGTGCACTATATTTTCAAGGAATTCATTTGTATTTTTATGTTTCCTATATTCTCTTGGAGGATCCTCTTTCCTCATCAAGAGCATACAAGCACCATTTCATTGATCTATTCACATCACCTCTTGAGTGAATGAGCTTTGGATTTCTTCACCATTTCCTTCTAGTTTGTTGTTTGTAAGAAGATCTCAATCATTGGGGGTTCAAGAGCCCTCCCTTGGAGGAAGAGGGGACCCATAAGTCTCTCTTTCTCTTTGGTGTTTTCCCACTAATACAACTTATCCATTGGTGGCATGAATGTTGTTTATTTTTGTTCTATTTCCCTTATGAACTCTAGTTTAGTTTCTTTTATTGTTATTAGCTTAGTTCTTTGTTTATTTCTTATCCTTGATGTTTATAACTCTTGCATTCACTGTTGTCTTGTCCAGCTAACCCAACTGGACTTGTAAGTGTCCTTATTTTTCTCATTTAGGTGATGAAAGGGACGCTTTCTTAGATTAAATCACACTAGGGAGTTAAAGGATTGGTAAGGACCCACATGTCCACATGCTAGTTCTCTAGGGACTTTAAAATTCTGCAAGGTTGTACCAATGGAATTTAGCAAATTAGGTAATCAAGACTTGTAAGGACCACATGAAGTCCACATGCAGCAAGGTGAAACCTAACTTATTAAAACTTTGGCACACTTTCACTTATTCACACACAAGGTCTCTACTCACTCACATAGCTTCATCTAGAAAATCATGGAGGTTGAAGTAAGTTTCCTCCAAAGGGATTTTGAAACGCCCCACCCCTTTTCTTGACGAGACTATCCACTCCCACTTAATTTCAACGAGATTGATTCACACCCCCAATATCTCAAACAACCACATCTAAAAAATTTCTAAAAAACTCACTAAGTATTCCTCCACAGGAGGTGCCAAAAGAATTTTTTTAGTCTAGGTAGGATCTCAGGGATAGGCATCCAAATAACTCCCCGTTATCTGGTTCTCACATCTTCAAACATTAGAAGTTGACAAATAGGGAACTTTTAAATCCTCCAAGTCAAGTGTTCCTACACCATAAGTCAAGGAGATATCCATGAAGGGTTGAAGGCTGAGGTCCAGTTGTTCTATGCGTCCCCCCTTGAGGCACCCACCTCTTGGACGGGATCCAACTGATGACCCATTTCTTAGGCCAAAAATCTGAATGTCGCACTTTGACCGAGGTACCTAGTGACCAAATTTTAGGACATCTACCTAGGTGGAAATTGTGGGTTGCAATTGTACCTTAATTGGATTTTGTGTGGCTATTGGGAGATATTTCCAACTCTTCCGAGATATGCCCCCTCTACCCCTAATTATAACTGATTGTTTCATCCTTCACTACTTTCTCTTTCGGTGGCTTTAGACCCCACTGTTGAGTTCTATTGGAAGGTCCATTTCTATTTGAGAGGAATGAAATTATGTCTTTTAGGACATGATCATTTGTTTTCTTTATTCTCCCATGCAGACAAAATCCATCTACCCACATGTATGCTTATTTATCAATTGATTTATGTATGATGCTCTTGTGATTACATGCAATTGTGAAATATATTGGGAAAGGTTTGAAAATCATAACAAAGAATCTTGTTCATTTATTTCTCTCATTACCATTTGCACATACCCACTTGGCTAGTCAGACATCATAGGGTACCCACAACATCCCTGTTGTTCCAGAATCTTGTTAAATATCCCTCCTATTCTAGGAGGAGTTCCTAGCCTTGCCAACTCATCGACTCCACCTTCTCACACCCCAGTGAGTGCTACTTTCTTGGGATCCACTTTGATTGGTTCCAATTTACTTGGGTCCACTTCCCAAGGTCAACCGTCCACTTGCTCACCTTTACACAAAATAAAGGGGAAAATTTCTTCCCAAGGGGTAAGTACAACCCCAACTAACCCCCCTCATGGGTCAGGTACACAAATCACTCACACCATGGCTAGAACTAACCCTCCTCAGGGGTCAGGTACACAAAAAATTCCTACCATGATGGGAATTAATCCTCCTCCACCACCCCAGATTCCATACTTGGCTTCCCTCAACATACCAGATCTGACTAAACTCACCAACGATCCTATATTGCACGACCCCACATGGCCTACAATGCCTACCAAAATCCCTTCAAACATCCCCAATTTTGAAGGAAAAGTGGGAGACGACCCAACCAACCATATCATGACCTTCCACTTATGGTGCTCTTCAAACAACATCATGGATGAATCCATCCACTTAATATTATTTCAACGCACACTCACTGGCCCATCAACCAAGTGGTATGTAGAAGAAAAATATGGGTCCCATGTGACCTTTGAATCTTTGGCCAAAGCATTTTTTACCTTCTTTCAACTACCAATCCATCATGACAATGGTCTCAAACTTCTCTCAGAGTTTAAACAAACCTTCGCCACACACATCGCTGACCACATTCACGAATGGCGTCGGCAACATAGTCTATGCAAAGCTGAAGCCACCAAGAAACAATGCCTCAATTGGTTTCTCAAATCACTTGTTTCCCTCCTTGACAAGGATGTGGTCATGAACTTCCCCCAGTGTGAAGAAGAAAACATTAGCAAGGATCAACAGTTCGAGCTCATTTATTCACAGTCATGATACTTATATACGGTACTACCTGACGCCCCGAGACCCGTTCCATTCAGCTAGGACAAACCTGGGATGTCTCACTCCGTAGATGGATTGATTGGTACCACTACACACCAAAATCCACACCTCCAACAACCACCTATGTATGGAACACCTCAATCTCCGCTAGTATATGGATGACCCCCTTATTATCCTCCTCCCCCTTATCAAAAACCATACCCTGTTTTCGTCCCTCCACCCATAAGTGGACCCTCGTCGGCATCCATGACATGCCCGACTGTTCAAATGAGTTATGGAAACACCTCTACCTCTTCTTACACCCTAAGCACTAGTGAAAGCACCATGCCTCCTTATATACCCTACAAACCATTGCCATCAAATAATATGTAATTTCCATTTTCTGAGCCTCCACAACCCATGGCTCCACCACAAGGACACCCACACGCTGGGGTTAACTTTGTTCAGCCCTCTCCCATTCAGCAATATCAAAATTTTGAACAACTGAATACGACAAACTCGACCCATCAGTCGAATAATTCCAAAAAAAAAGGAAAAAATTGAAACAATAATAATCCAGGACCAGGAGGGAACCAAAACAACCACTAATAGAACCAACCTATCAATGGAAACTAGAATCAGGGGAACCAGAACCCCCAAGGGGGTAATAAAAACAAACTCCAAGGGAAGAACAACAAAAATCTTCAGACAAACTTCCCTTGTGCCCTTTGTAGTGAGTATGGCCATTATACTCACCATTTCCCTCAAATTGCTAACTTTAAAAGGATGAAAGAATCCGGAAATGAACCATGTCCCCCAGCACCGCCTGCCCCCCAATAGGATACACAACAATATGTACAGAAACCACCCCCTGTCGTACTACAAAACCCCATTCCACACCAAGGGGTGATGAACACCCAATAGGAGATGCATTTGACCCCACCACATATGAGACAATTTCCAAACCCAAGCACTCCTACATATTTCACTATCCGCCTCACTAGTAAGGAAAAAGTTCTTCCAAAAATGCGCAGTCATCAATACAACACACCCCTTGACTCCTCTCCCACTACCTCAGAAGTATCCCCAGTCACAACTGGACCACCTTTGAGGATTCCTCGCCATAATACTGAACCACCCCTTCATATTCCTCGCATCCCATTACGACGGAATGTCAACAACCCTCAGGCTAGGGCGGCACACAATTACAATCTAGTCGATGACTTGGCACAATCTCCTGAGGCCATGTCAGTTTTAGAAGTCCTTCAAACATGTCGTACTCAACGGAAGTCATTACTTTCCTCCCTGGGGGCAGTCGACCCTGATGATACTCGATGTTACACATTATTTTCATCATCCCTATGACCGTTAATAATGTAAACCTCTTTGTTTCCTTCAGAGGGGTTAGTAGCCTGAATTCCTAAAGAAAGAAGGGAGAAGAACTTTTCCTGAGAGTGTTTTCCTCTGTAAAAACCCTATTTTGGAGGATTTTCGCGCGCTGCACCATAGCTAGGCTGCAGAAATACCTGATTTCCGTAGGCTGCACTATAGCTAGGGCATGAAATTTCTGCAGGCTACACTATATCCAGGTCACGACGGCCTTCGTACGTGGGAAAAATGAGCCTTTTCTCGATGCTTCTAGAAGGAGAAGCTTCTATGGTGAGGTGGCCTCCGAATGGTTTGGATCTTACTCTCTTTCATGATTTAGTGTGATCATCCTAACCTCCTCACCTTATCCTCTTCAACTTATAAAAGGAGAGGAGCTCTCATGGATAAAGTTAGCTTGATAGGAGTTGGATTAAGCTTGTTTGAGTTGGGTTTGGCTTGGAATTATTAGCTTAGTTAGAGTGGATTTGAGCTTTTATTTTGTTAAGAAAGACGTCAGATCTATGGTTTCAGAATCCTTGGATCAAGAAGTGTGTGGGAAGCAGGGAACTGTTGGAAGGAACCTTACGACATCAAGGCATCCAGTTGTAATCTCTCTTCCTATTATTTAATATAATACAGTGGCATGCTTCTTTCCCATAGAATTATCTTTATTTTATTGCATAATTCCTTGATCATATGCATAGGTTGTCATTGAATATACTCTTTATGCTTTCACTTTGGTTGGTTTTTGTCTCACTGTAGGATCAGTATCACAAGAGCACTGGAGAAAAACATGAACAAAAAATACATAAGGAAGAAACATTTAAAGGTATGTCTATCATCTTTTGTTCGATAGTAAATTCGATGATTAGAGCCTAGGTAAAGTGTCATGTCCTATCATGTTTTTTTCTGGATCTAGGTGGATCTAGGGGATTAGTCTATGTTTGCATTCACCGATTTACCTGTTAACAAAATTGGCGACTCTACTGGGGAAACGAATGTTTTCCTAGTTTTCCTTGTTTTCTTGCTTTGATTGCTTGGTTTCTGTTTTTCGAGTCAATGGAGGATCCAACTTGACTCTCTAACTGTTAAAATTCACAGGAAAACCTTTTTAATTTTTAATGTTTCCCATTTTGGAAGATTTTCGCACCCTGCTTTGAGGGACAGTGCGGCGAATTAAGATTTCCACACACTACCGGTTTAGACCAGTGCAGAAACGTTGCGCCCTACCCATATCTAGCCCATGGAAATCAGTGATTTCCACACTGTGCTAGTCTTCCAGCCTACGGAAATTGTATCTGGTGGTTTTCCCTGCCCAGAACTTGGATTTGGTTTTGAGGTGAATTTTTGGGTTTGATTATGATTTGTTTACAGTCTACTTGATATTTTTTGAGCTTCTTTTAGCCATCTTTGCTTTGTTTTCTTTTCAAAGATTTGATCTCTTCCTTTGAGTGTCTTTCAGTTACAAAGCCTTGTTTTTCTTTAGAATTGTTTAGTGAAAAGAACACTTCTTTTTTCTGAATAACTAGCAGTAAAAGATAAACTTTGTTTGGGTTTTTTCTGTTTTGAAGTGATTTGTTATTTCTTTTAGCTATCTTTGAAACAAAAATCTTATTTCTTTCCTTATATTAGATTGGGGGCTTCCTTGCATTTGAAGTAGCGAAGTTACATGATTCTTGGCATTTTTGGTCTTAAATTCTGAAAACTTTTCCCCCTCATGGCCGGGGGGGCATGAATCGTGCATTGGTGTACAGTCTCTTTTTCTCGTTTCTTGAGAATCTTGATATTGATGAGTTTAATATATTTTGGGACATTGTGCATATGGGAATGATAAATGTTTTCTCCTTCTCGTAGCATAGCTTTCATCAAAATGAAAAGATTGCATCTTCATCTCTTTGCATAACTTTCGAGTCGGTCAAAACACCATATTGTCCACACCATTTTCCTCTTTGAGTAACAACATCCATAAAAATAAAGGGCTTATAAAAATTGATTAGACATTTTTATACTTTCTGGTAGCAAACCTACAATAGATTAGTTGTAGATATTTGGAATAGGTGTGAAAGATAGCTTTCAAAATCTGCAAACAAACATAGAATCTTGAGTTAGGGAGCAGTGAAATCCACTTATTACATTTTTTCCTAGGAAGCCCTTCTAACATAAGGGTCAATCACGATGTCGCATTGATACTGGAAGAGTTACTCACCCTGCTTTGTTGGTATTGGTGTAAATATTGCGCATATTATGGGGGCGCTTGAGAGGTATACCCACAATGACGAGTGGAAGCCTTTCAAGTTGATTTTGGGCTAGATACCATGCCCTTACGCGTGGATCAGACTATCGACTATTTCCCCAGGCATCACTGTAGTGATTGGTAACCTTAGTGGCCTATCTTTTAAGTGTCTTTACACAAGGTGACTGTGGAGGGGCAAGTCTTCACGGTACCTAGAATCAACGTTGGCCAAACTCACTCGGGCTCCTTGGAGGGTATACCCACGTTTATGTGTGGGAGCTTGCACCAGGGTGTAAGTCCATTAAGTAGGTCATCAACGTAACTTTTCCACCCTCTCTATCTCAACCCCTTCTTACTTTGTTCCCACGACGTTGGATTTAATCACCAACTAGTGTGCTCATTGTGAGAGGGTTTTGTTTGTTTGCTTGCTTCCTAGATTTTTAGCGTGTGTTGTTTGTTTTCCCTAGTAGACTCTAGGTTGGATTTGTTTTATATGGCGCCAGTTCCCGAAATGACCAATGAAGGAACCCCTGCTCTAGGGGAACCTTTTTTTTTTCCTTCTTATGGAAACATTGGTCCTCCTCACATCGCTACTTTGAGCCTTCCAGGTCTCACTATTGGATTGTCGTGTGGTTGTTTTCCACTCAGGTAATCCCAAATGTAGTAAGTGCTTTGGTCATAAGAACTTCCCCCTAAGAAGATCAACCTCATGTTGATCCTTCACTGTCTTCACTAGTAAGATCTTCTCTGCCTTCTTCACTTGCAAGGTCTTCTTCCATTTCATATTCTTCACCGAGTGAAATCTCTCAAGCTAGTAACTCGATGAATAATAAGAATAATAAAAGGAAGAATAAGAAGAAGAAAAATAAGCAAGGATCCAAACTTTCAACCACTGCCAGACATGTTGGAAAACAACCAGTTACTATTGATCATGTTGGGAGTGTTGATGATGTCAAGATCACCCAAACAACCCGTAAGCCCAAGTACCCTTACAGGATTTGTAAGGGTAGCCATCTTCTTAATTATTTCCTTGGTCTATCCAAAGTTATAGAAGCATGGTATACACACCCTCGCCAACCCATGTTGTTAGCCTCTGAACAACATGTTGATGACCTCCCGTCAACTAGTCAAAATACCATTGGGAAGAAGAAAAGTAGAGCCAAGTTTTCATGTATGTTATGCAAAGGGCATCATGTAACTCACATTTTCCCTCGTATAGATGAAGCCTAGAAATTACTGGAAGACATGATTGTCCTCCAGCCTCAACTTCTAGCTGCTTATCACAAGATTACTCTCGACCCACCTGCAGTTGATGGAATGATCAATCTGGCCCCTTCGTCGGTTAATCTAGTCGATCATGTAGTCAACCTGGTCACATATTTAGTCGAACCTATTGACCAAGCGATCGATCCTTTTCCAAGAATAAATCCCATTCTCCCCTTGGAGAATGCAACCCAAGTGGTCAATCCAATATCGTCATCGATTGATCCTACTCTACCGCTTGAGAGTAAACCCAATATTGCTCACGTTTTTGTCGTTGATATAGACTCTATTTTGTCATGGGGTATTCCTCATTCTCCCGTGGAACCCCCTCCAAGTAATGAGACCATCCTTTTTAATTGGGGTGTGCTAACTGGACCTCATCTTCCCTCTCACATTTCTTTCCAGATTACAATACAAGTTTGTGGTCGGGACGTTCCTCAGACGTTGATAGATGAAGGTGCATCCATTAGCATTTTGTCCTCTTTTTCTTGGAAATCTTTGGGTTGTCCTCAGCTTGCCCTTGTTACGCAGAATTTGTTAGATTTTAATAGAAGAACCAGTCAACCTTTAGGGACCCTTCCTCAATTTCCTGTAACTTTGGGAGGGAAAACTGTCTTTATTGATGTCATGGTAGTCTAAGACCCCTTGGATTTTTCTTTACTCCTTGGGTGGGATTATTTCTATGCCATGAAAGCTATTGTGTCCACTCTTTTTCGCGTGATATATTTCCCTCACGATGGAAGAATGGTGACTATTGATCAACTTTCATTCATCAGTCCTGACTGGATCACCTCCCCAAATGGTTCTTATATGCAGACGATATTTCCCCCACCACATGTTAATTATGTGGCATTGTCTCCCATGAATTCAGCTTCTACTAACTTGGATTTGGTAGTTGATATGGTGATCTCTTCGGTAGGGATATTGGAGCCTGACCTCCTTACTCCTCTTGCGACCCTCGACATGTGTTCCTCCCAGAGTGTGTTTCTTCCATTGAGTGAATATCTCTTGGAGGCCATGACCGAGTTTTGTCCCTTGACATGGTGTCCTTCCAGAGCACTTTCCTCTTGGAAGCCATGATGAAGAAGAGAGTTTCGAGCATAGGTTTTTTGATTTCAAGCTCATTAAAAAATAAAACCAACTTTGAGCCCGGTTTTCTGATTTCAAGCTCGTTAAAAAATAAAACCAATTATGAGGATAGTTTTTTTGTCTCTGTGGAAACCTCGTTAAAAGATAAAACAGAGGTCTGGGGATTGAACTTGGATTCACGAGCATAGTTATTATCCTATGTCAAGCTCGTTAAAAAATGAAACAACTTCCCCCTCTTTGTTTGAGTCAAGTCTTTTGTATAGTATTTGAACCTTCATTTCATTCTCCTTTGCAGTTGGACGAGATGAAGCTTGGGGGGAAATGCTTCCAGCCTCTGGAATTCATGCTGAAGTTGAGCCACTAACTTCCTAAGCTGGGGGTAAGTACCGACCATATGTTAGGAAGTCACAAGCATAGTTTTTACAAGCATAGTTTCCTCTGGTTCAAGCTTGTGTAAAAATGAAACTAGGTCCAAGCATAGTTTTGTTTAGTTTTTAAGCTTGTGTAAAATATAAAATCTATCCCAAGCATAGTTTCCTTTGGTTCAAGCTTGTGTAAAAATGAAGCCAGGTCCAAGCATAGTTTTGTTTTGTTTTAAATCTTGCATAAAAATGAAAACAATCCCGAGCTTAGTCTTTGTTTTTTCTCATGCTCGTAAATACATGAGAATAAGTTACCGAGCTTAGTCTTTGTTCTTTCTCATGCTCGTAAATCAATGAGAATGTAACTGAGTATACTTTTATCACTTTTTCAGACTCATAAGGGTTATACAAAAAAGGAACCCCCTGGAGTTCCCTTTAATCTCTTTTTAGACTCTCTAAATATGAAAAGATTGTCGAGCGACCTTGTTCTATTCACGCTCGTAAAAGTATTTGAAGAAAACGTTTGTTGAGAGATAGTTTATCTCTTTTTTGGTCTCATCAGACTAACTTACAAAAAAGGAACTGAGAGAGTTCTTTTTAAGTGTTTTTCAAACTCTCTAAAGATGAAAAACCCCTGAGTTTTCTTTCTTTGGACTCATTAAACAAACATCGAAAGGCCCATATGGGACCGAACCACTCCTTCCTAGGGTTTGTTAAACATATTCTGAGGGACTCATCTGAAGGATGAGCTTACATTACAATAATATGTTATCCTCCTCAAGCTTGTGTAAAAATAAAGAGGTACTCGCCAGAAATGGTGGGGGGGAAATTGGGAAAGAAATGTGTCTAAACCTGTATTCCATGGAAGAGTCGCTTTTGAACATGACACCCTTTCACTAGCCTTGTGTTTAGGCTGGAATATTCTCTTGTCTCTTGATCATACTCCTTTATCAGATTACAAATTAGTCTGTGATCCTTGTTGTTGAGTTAGTGTTTCCAAGAGAGTTGTTGTTTCATCAATATGTTCAAAGAGAAGTTCAACCTAGAAATCCTTCTATTGCATCATCCATTTCTACAGTCCTTAAGACTTCTATTTCATCGGCCATCCCTGAGTCAATCCTGTATCACTTGTCACTCTAATCTACTTCAAATCTTGTTACCTGTTTCGTGTCATTGATGGGGGATACATTAAGGCCCTCCTGTGACGAGTCTTTTCCTGTTGACTTCAACTCATTATCCAGGAATCAGACTTAGAAACTAATTGGTACCTTGGAACTTGCATGCCTCAATGACAGGTTTCCTCACTTTCGACAATGGGTTTCATTATTGACCCCTGATCGGGAGATTCCACCGAGTGTTTGACCTCAGCTCATTGATTCACATTCATGGGATTGTAATAGTATACATTGGGAGTCATTGACATTAATGGTGATTTCCCTCGCACTTGTTAACGATATTCACTAATGACCAGTAATAAAGTGGTTTCTACCATGTTTGACTTCAGCACATGTATTCGCATTGTTAGATTCGTACTATAGAGTGTTTTAGATGAAGACCCTGAATCTTTTCTCACAAGCTCAGGTTGCGTTGGGGTATATTCAGTTTTTACTGTTGCATAGATCCACATTGTATGTCTCATGGCTATGTTCAAATTTGAGTGTTTAACACATAGATTCATAGTGTATTTTTGGTGGCCATGTTCAGATTTGAGTCATATTGGCATGGATCCATAGTGTATGTTTGTTGGCCATGACCTGTCTTACTTGACATGGATCTTCGTATGTCAGAATTTATGCTTTGAGTCATTTGTATTATGAGTATGGGAATTCCTACCTCAGTGATGATATATTATTGTACTGTATTTCCTTGTTTGTTGGCAGGTTTCCGACCGACTGTTCCTTGTTCCCTACACACACATGACAAAGTATATCAACTATCACTTTGTTCTAACTTCATACTTTGGGGGGCTCTCTGTTACACATTATTTTCATCATCCCTATGACCATTAATGATGTGAACCTATCTGTTTCCTTCAAAGGTGTCAGTGGCCTGAATTCCTAAAGAAAGAAGGGAGAAGAACTTTTCCTGAGAGAAGAAGTTGTGTTTTCCTCTGTAAAAACCCTATTTTGGAGGATTTCCATGGGCTGCACCATAGCTAGGGTGTGGAAATTCCTGATTTCCGCAAGCTACACTATAGCTAGGGTGTGAAATTTCCAGAGGCTTCACTATATCCAGGTCATGACGGCCTTCGTACGTGGGAAAAATGAGCCTTTTCTCGATGCTTCTAGAAGGAGAAGCTTCTATGGTGAGGTGGCCTCCAAATGGTTTGGATCTTACTCGCTTTCATGATTTAGTGGGATCACCCTAACCTCTTCACCTTATTCTCTTCAACTTATAAAAGGAGAGGAGCTCTCATGGAGAAAGTTAGCTTGATAGGAGTTGGATTAATCTTGTTTGAGTTTGATTTGGCTTGGAATTATTAGGTTAGTTAGAGTGGCTTTGAGCTTTTCTTTTGTCAAGATAGATGTCAGATCTATGGTCTCAGAATCCTTGGAGCAAGAAGTGTGTGGGAAGAAAGGAACTGTTGGAAGGAACCTTACGACATCAAGGCATCCGGTTGTAATATATCTTCCTATTATTTAATATAATACAATGGCATGCTTCTTTCCCATAGAATTATATTTATTTTATTGAATAATTCCTTGATCATATGCATAGGTTGTCATTGAATATACTCTCTCTGCTTTCACTTTGGTTGGTTTGTGTCTCACTTCAGGATCAGTATCACAAGAGCACCAGAGCGAAATAGGAACAACAAAGACATAAGGAAGTGACATTTAAAGGTATGTATATCATCTTTTGTTCGATAGTAAATTCGATGATTAGAGCCTAGGGAAAGCGCCATGTCCTATCGTGTTTTTTTCTAGATCTAGGTGGATCTATGGGGATTAGTCTATATCCGCATTCATCGATTTACCCATTAGAACTTGACTCATCACATTTGATCTTGATAGTGGGGAACCCCATCTCCCCACTTTGGTCGCTTTCCAAATACCAGTTAAAATCTGGAACATCACAGTTCACCGCTGCATTATTGATGAGGGTGCATCCACATGCATCATGTCCAAAACTATATAAAAGAAACTTGGCTCACCCGAGCTCATACCATCCTTCATTACTCTGAGAGCTTATGACAGACGACCATCCTCTCCGGAAGGGCTCTTTGAAAATTTCCCTGTTGAAATCGGGGGCAAGACTATCCTCATTGACATTGAAGTTATCGAGGCTCCACTCGATTACAACATTTTGTTTGGGTGTAGCTACATGTATGCGATGAAGGTTGTTTCCTCTTTCATTTTTCACACAATGATGTTCCCCCACAATGCGAAGATCGTCACTATCGACCAACTGTCACATTACAAGACCAACCCTTCCTCCAACATTGACAATATCCTACACTTTGTTCACACTAATCCCAAGGCCTACCCACTCATAGAGATGGTCTAAGAATTTTCAAAGACCCATCCTTACTAGAGACATACCATGGAGCACCTCCGCTCATACATCCCTCAGCACAAGTATGTGTCACATCATCCAATGGAATAGAAACCGGAGATACCCTTCCTCCCACAGAGGTTTCCTTACTATATGGCATCCCAATCATCACAGAGCTCCTTCCTTAGGAATCCCTTGAGAACCTTCCAGCTCCCCCTATTCCCAATTACACCCTCCCCCAGGGCCACATTCTATTTTGAGAGATAGTCCCTAAATCCATTACTCAAATCCCCTTCTTTTACCCCCCACTGGACGTACAAGCTTTCTAGTTAGCCGCAATGCTTACCCTTCCCAATATCGTGCTGGAAATTCCAGTATGCTATCTACATCCACTTGCGATGGTCTCTCAACCATCCCTCCCTCCCTAAACAAAAGGAATATCGATGCAGATTCCAATACTTACTCCCACCACACCACCCGTACCCCCACTCACTAGCACCATTACTACAGTTGGGGGCAGACGGAAGAAGAAATATCCCACCGCTCCAATTCCACCCCGATTTCAACCTCCTTGTGCACTATGCAAGAAATATGGACACCCCACCAATAAATGCTCGTCTCTCCCCAAGATGCACAATTTAATTCAACTACCTCGAGGGAGGACACTGCCCGTCATTTCATCTAGTTCACCTAATACTACCATTACATCCCCTATAAGAGGAAAAGGACTGCGAACCAAATTCGCATGTTCCATTTGTTCAGAATACGGCCATTACACCCACCATTTCCCTATGCTACCTCACTTTCGGTAGACACTAGCAACCATACGCCAGAGATTTCAACAAGAACCCCTCCCATCTGCATCATCTCACACACATGTCACTGACATCCACTATGTCATGACCTCATTCAGTGAACGTATGCGATGTCCTTGCTCTCTATGCGAATCACTTGATCACTTCACATATCAATGTCCTGTGATCATTGAATATAGGCGTTGTCAATTGGCCCTTATTCCCAATCCTACCATCACCCCACCTCTGGTAATGCCAATACTCCCCCCTACTCCCTCTTCAGATATGGTTTATATCTTTTCCCCTAAGTTTGAGGCACTTCCCACTCCTCCTTGGTTCATAGATAGTCTCGAGGAGGATTTTCTCCCAAATCCCCCCAATTCTCCCATTCATTTCCCCACGGAAATTTTACGTCTGACTACCATTTTCAACCCACAGTATCTTGATATTTGGTTTATGACAAGTGAACCCGCGCAACCCCCTTGCATTATTCCCCCTTCCTCTTCACTAGAAGATAATCACATAGTGACAGTCACCAATGTTACTCCCCTGGATCCCTTATATTCTCAGCAGTTCCACTGTGACGAAGACATCCTCGAGGAATTAACTACACTCGATTTCCCATGGGATCAGCTCCATCATAGAGTGCTCTTTATTTCAAAGGAATCCTTTATTATTCCCAAACAAAACCCCATGTACGCAATCAAAACCAAATATTTTCTCCCCTCAGGGCATATATATTGGTTCAATAATCCTATCCCTGCCCCCCAATGCTTTTGAAGAAGGAAACATGGCCAACATTTCCCCCATAATCAAAATTGAAATTTCCATCAAACCTGGAATCATAGAGGAAATCACCATTGGCGCTGCATGCTCTCCTGAAGAACTCATATCTTACAAAGCTCTCTTCCAGGAATACCAGGACATTTTTGCCTAGTCATACACATAAATTCTCTACCTTGATCCCTCTATTGTCAAACATCGTATAGACACTTGGCTTGATATCACACCTGTACAACAAAAGCAACGTCCATTACACCCATCGAAAGAGGCAACCATCAAAGCCAAGATTGAAAAATTATGCATTGCAAGGTTCATATACCCCATCGCATATACGTCATGGATCTCCAACCCCGTCCCCATTAACCAAAAACAGGGCACTATCTGCATCCGCATGGACTTTCACGATCTCAATCATGCCTGTCCCAAAGACAATTTTCCAATGCCCTTTATCGACCAAATTATCGATTATTGTGTCGGCCATGAGGCTTTGTCCTTCATGGATGATTTCTCTGGCTACAACCAAATTCAGATTCACCCAGGTGATCAATACAAAACCGCATTCACTACCCCTTGGGGCACTTTTGCATATCATGTCATGCATTTTGGCCTCAAGAATGCCGATGCCACTTTTCAATGTGCCATGACATACATATTTCATGATCTGGCTCAAATCATCCTCGCCTACTTGGATGATCTCACCGCTTGATCCAAGAAACGCACTCAACATCTTGATGACTTACGCATTGTCTTTCACAGGTGTCGTTAGTACAATATCCACTTGAACCCTCTCAAGTGCATATTCTGTGTCACTGTTGGACGCCTCCTTGGGTTCATCGTATCCCAACAAGACATCACAGTGGACCCCCTCAAGGTCCAAGCCATCACAGAAATTCTCCCCCCCCCCCTCGAAATTTACGCCAGCTACAAAGCTTACAAGGAAAAGCTAACTTTTTACGCCACTTTGTCCCCGATTACTCCACTTGGGCACAAGGTTTCCTTCACCTCTTACGTCATGATATCCCATTCCAATGGGATGAACATGCCCAAACCTCTTTTGATGATCTCAAAGAATCGCTCTCCAATGCCCCATTGATTAGTCCACCCGACTATGACCGCAACTATATCCTCTACTTATCGGCCTCAACCGTCTTCGTAACAGGAGTTCTCATCCAATCAGGGGATGACGACCGGGAGCATGTCATTTACTATATTAGTAAAAACTTTCAGGTCCAGCCTTGAAATACAATCATGAAGAGAAACTCACCCTTGCAGTTGTCCTCACAGTCTAGAAGCTACGCCATTACATCCTGCTTTGAACTACCAAGGTCATAGAAGATTCCAAACCCATGCAACACTTGCTCAGTCGTCGGAAAATTAATGGAAAATTTGCCCGATGGATCATCATCCTTCAGGAGTATGACCTCGAATTTTCAACACAAAAGAGAAAGAAAGCCCTCATCCTTTCCAAACTCATTACAACATTTCCTTTCGATACTACTAGCTCTCCCTTCAATACTGACTTCCCCGAAAAACATCTTTTTTTCATCCCTTCAGATGATCCTTGGTACGACGATCTCCTCATCTACCTCCGAACAAAAAATTTTGGAAACCACTTCTTCAGGGACAATTGTCAACGTATTTGGCACCATGCCCCTCGCTACCTCCTTATTGACGATATCTTATATCATTGAGGGGTCGACACCATACTTCATCGATGTTTGACTATTGATGAAGCCTATCAAGTCTTGAATGACTGCCACAGTGGAACTTTCGGTGGCCACCTCTCAGGGATGTCCACTGCCCAGAAAATCATTCGAGCCGGTTATTTTTGGCCCACATTGTTTCATGATTGCATCCACACTATGAAGCGATGTGTGTTAGCCCTTGACTAAGATTTGAAGAATACTTGGTCATATTTCACTGTTTTTGGGATTGCAACAGCTTGCCAAAGATGGAGCACAACATGAAGCGGAAATTAGGGAAGAAAGACCTATTTTTGGGTCCCTTTTAGGGTTTTGGGTTGATTTAAAGGGAAAGGGATGTTGGCCCATGGGTTTACCCACACTTAGGCCCATTTTGTAATCTATAAATAGATACCTAGGCAATGTAAGTAGAGGATAGGAGTACATCAATGTGATGTATAGATAAAGGTTTAGTGCTAGTAGTTGGATCTATGTGATTGGATGTATATTGCAAGTGCTATGTGCATGATTGTAAGGAGATTGAAAAGCTAAGTGCAAGTTGTTGTAGTTTTTTGCTGAAGTGCAAGGAAGAAGGATCTAGCGATCTGTGCAGATCTTCTGTCTTGTGAGAAGTAAGGGTCACTGAAGCTTTGTGTTGTAACCGCTAGACCGAGATACTATAAAAAATAATACTTTATGGAAGTAGCCCCAGGGTGGAGGTGAACCACGATAACTTTGTGTATTGTTCTCTGTGCTTCGACCTAATCTGTTTATCTCCTTCTTGTCTAATTTCTAGTTGTGATTAAATAGATCTAGTTATTCTCTATAACTATGATATATGAATGAATGTTAGATCTGATATATAATATGCTTAGTTCTTGATCTGTTGAATCTAATCTATATTTCTGTGGCTAAGTACTGAATCATATTTAGTCTAAGTATTCACTGCGATGCTCTGTGCTATATACTAAGTACCTTAAGGGCGAAATATTGATGAATGATCTATGCTAAGTGCCCTGTAAAAGATATAATCACAAATCGATGTCCCAGCTAAGTTTGCAGACATCTGAGTCCTGTAACCACCCCTGCCTCTACCTCGAGTGAGACTTCATCTGCTTGGAAGGTGTTTCTAAAAGGGCCGGTAGTTAGGGTTTTGTTGGTGTTCTCTTGAGTGTTGAACCTTAGGTCTACCTCTGTGCCAAAAAATGGTTTCGTTGCCAAGACCTGGAACTATAATTGCTAGGAACTAAAGAAGAAAAATCTTTGTGTGAAATAAGCTCTGCACGTATATCTGTTGCCCTAGTGCACAATATTCTACTTGACCTACGAAGCTTTGTGCCAAGAAATAAAGGTTAGATCTAAAGGAAAGAGGTCAGATCTACAAGAAAGAGGTTGATACTAAAGAAAAGAAGTGGGATCTAAACACTTTATGCTCTAAGAAAGGTAAAAGTAGAAATTTCCGCAGAAAAAAGGTAAGATCTGTAAGCTCTAGCCTCTAGTAAAGGTAAGAATAGTTCAAGTTTTAGATCTGAAAGCTTTGTGCTCTATATAGGTAATATAAGTGGAATTTTTTTATTTTTGAAGCATAAATTTAGGTACACTTGATAAATTTTGTCCTAGCCTAAAAACTAGAGCATTGTTAGATAAAAGAAAGTTTGATATGAATAGGTCTGATAGGAATAGTGAAATATATGTTATACCTATGAATAGAAATAATTTTTGGACTAACCAATGGATGCAGGATCCTAGAAGGAAATTTTTGCAAGCTAGCCATCATGATCCTAGCACACAGTACAAGACGAGTTGGGGATCATGGACAAGAAAGAGAGGATTAACTCTTTGTTACAATTGCAGAAGAATGGGACATATTGCTAAGGAATGTCCTAGGAGAAACCCTAGTCACCTCTGTTGTAAAGCTATGGACCATGAAGTATTGGATTTCCCTAGAATGATTGCTAGAATTGAAAAACTGAATATGGAACAAGCAAACTCTGAAGCAGATCAGGAGAATAAAATTATGGAAGAACCCCAGAAAGAATCAGAGATCATGTTACTGAAAATAAAAGAAACTCTAGATGATCATAAGGATGTCAGTTTGTCATAGATCTTCAAAGAAAAGGAGAAAATCGAAGTAAGAATAGGAGACTGGGACATTGACTATGCTCTGGATGAGGGAACACCGATGAACATTATGACAAAAAGCACATGGGAAACCCTAGGAAGGCCTTCTCTGGTCCCTTCACTAGGAACGATTGGATTATTTAAAGGCAAAATGGTAACCCTATGTGGCAGAATTACCGAGATAGCTATGAGTACCCATGGAACTTCGACAGAGGAAGAGTTCAAAGTCATTAGATTTATTAAGGACCGTGCCCCATTTCCATCTTTGTTAGGAAAGATCTGGATTGAAAAAGACTAGATCCGAAGGAAAGAAGAAAAGGAAGCCCTAGAACAAAAGAAGAAAGAACGCATGGAGTTTATGACTAGAAGGATCGCCTACTTGATAGAGGAATAAGAGAACAGATATCAGTTGTTAAACACCAGGGACCTGGATGTCGAAGCTATAAGAGTGTTAGAGGAACCACAAAAGACCAAAATACCTAATCCATATGATGAAGGAGTACTACCCTTGGATCTGAAGAAAGAACCTAAGCAGCATGAAGTGACTATGTTGAGAGAAGATAAGACTCAGAATGGAAAAAGGATGACCGAGACTAAGCTCACTGGGAAAAAGGCTAGGAAACTAAGTAAGAAGAGGGCAAAAATCAGAAAGTTACAGAAGACTCCTGAGGAAGCTTTGCAGAAGGAAAAATCAAAAGAATTGAGATTCAAGAAGATATCAGAACAACGACATCTGGCACTTTGCCATGGCGCAACAATATAGTTGTTGGACCAATATACCCATTCAAATTCTTCCCCGAACGGGTTGAAAAGCAATTATGGGTTCCCACTAGACCATTGGATAGCACTAGATCGGATAGAACGGAGTTAATGAAGGCCCCATATCCGTTGCAAGCAAACCGTTGCTAAGTTTCCCTACTTAGTCCGTCATGCCACGCACAGAGAATACTTTTTAATAAGTGAGAATTTGAGCCTGAAACTTGAGATTACCTCACCCAATGATCATTACCTTGTTCCCATATTGTTCATCATAGTCTCTGAAGTCATTTTCACACCTGAGCTAGTGGACCAAAGCTTGTATGTCGGAAGAGCTCAGCGCTATTGAGAAAGTAGTTGAAGAATTTTTGATTGACCTAATGGCTGAGAGAGTCATGTCAGAGAGAAGGATGTCTGCAGGTGTGCAAGCATCATCGACAGGAGGATTCTAAGCTTCTCCCTCCACTTCTCATGGAGAAGGACCTTCCAGAACCATGATCGAGACAAGAACAAAGGACACAGACGATATTACAAATGCCAAGCTGATCCCACGCATTCTACCGGTTTACATACCACCTTTGAGAGGCAAGATTAATCACGACAGTGTACCCAGAGACTTTGCGTACACCTTGATCGCTGTGTATCTTCTGAAAGGGGTGCATGCAGTACGTGCTGACCAGGATAAGCTCGCAACACTGAAATTTAATGATTTTAACCTTGGAGATTGCAAAACCTACAGCATGTTAGCTCCGCATAAATACTTAACCAAGACCAAAGGAAGAAATCCTAAGATTGTCCTGCAGTCCTGGACCCAGAACCTCACGCAGTCCACAGTGCTCAATGTAATGAAGATCCCTCACTTCGATAGACACTAGGAACTCAACGCATGCGTCAAGTTGTTGTTGTCTTGCTACCACAACGGATACTTATGGTTGGACCGCCACATCACTGTGGATCCAACTCTGATCAATCGGATCATAGGACTTAGCATGCAAGGCCCTGACCTACAGGACTTTTACCCAGGCAAGACCTCAGACCAAGCACTAGCACAACAGATAAAGGAAACTTATGGCGATGTAGAGAAGGGTACACAAGGCTACAAGGTAGCCTCTATCCAAAGTGGTGTAGTGTGTCTTTCATGTCAGTTGATCGTGGACAAGTTAGTTCATAAGAACAGACCAACACAGTTGACTGGCTTCGTAGTTGACCTCGCAGGGAAGTGTGCCAAGGGACTACAGATGAATTGGGCATAGTATCTTGTAAACCAGTTAGAGCTGGATTGTAGAGGAGCACAAGACCTAGGGTATGAGTTCCACTTTAGTTGGTTTCTTATACTCATCGCTTTCATCGCTTGGGAACTGCCAAAGGGATCCACTTTTCTAGAGATCGAACCTTTCGAACCACTAGCCACAAAGTTCTGTATGTTGTGGTACTCCAGTGACATGAACAAGCAGTGGAAGTACAATGTTGTCTTCCAAACATACTTCAACCAACTAAAGAATGAAATTCATTCTACACCGTGAATCACCCCAAACGTACTTCATAGGTTTATACCTTTGATGAAATTTAGCGAGGACTACCACTTCACCTATATTACAGCACATGATGATGAGCATAAACAACAACTCCAATCCTACTACAAGATGACAAAAGATGACTTGGAGGAGATTACCAAGGAATGGTCGGCGGACCTCCTTGTTGCAGCGGACCCCACAGACTCATCCAATGAGGAAAGCCCTGAAGCTATGCCGGATACACTTGGGCCAAGAAGGACTAAGAAGGATGATGAAGTTGAAGATGTCCCTAGCACGTCCACAAAGACTACTTCAAACTCACCTATGCAGTGAAGTGATGGTGATGAGATAGGAGGTACAGAAGTTGAACAAAAAATAGGCGAGGTTACTCCACCTAGAGAGGAGGAGGATCTCTCCATGAAAAGAAATATGATACCACCAAAACCCTCCTCTCTAAAGAAATTTAAGGCCACCCAGACCACGCTTAAAACTACCCTTACCCCAGATGACCTCGACTTCTTAATTGCCAGGCTGAATGATGTTTCACTAGAGCTCGCAGAAAATCAAGAAGCAAAGCAGGAGGAGCTATTCAATTGAATCAAGGGTGAACTGAAAGAAGTGCAGCGGGCACTCCAGTCTAGGCAAGCAGTTTCTATAGCAACCTTGATAAGCGGAACATCAAGAGCACATGATGAGCCCACTCAATTACACCAGATCATTGATCAATTCGAAGCTCGCCTTCGACGAGCTAAAGAAGACACAACACAAGCCACCCAGACTTTGATGCAAGCATAGAAATCACTTCTATAACAACAAAATGAGGCAGAGTGGTAAAATCTTTCCCTGAAAGCGAAGTGGAATGAGGAAAAGGCACAGTTTCTAGCAGATCAACTTGAAGTACATGAAAGGGTTCACAAAGCACTACACTCTGTGACGATCATAGAAGTGAAGATGGAAGACCATCTCCCACAGCAGGTGACCCAACTGGAAGAAGTAATCAAGCAACTCCAATAGTGCATCATGGATCTGGAGCTGCGCACCGTGCTCGAGACCCCCCAAGAAATAAGAGATCTAAGAGAGGTCATTGTTCAAAGCGCAGTTGGCCAATTAAAAAACTTTGCCTTGGAATGCAAGTAGTTGAGCGCAAGAAGCACCCAGACTTATGAAACCCTCACAGAGAATCCATAATTGCAGACATTGGAGGCACAACTCCAACAAGCAAAGCAACATGCAGACATGCTACAGGTGAAGATAAAGACTTTGACCCCAGTTGAAAGAATGAAGAGGTTCGCAGAACAATGCACATCCCAACAATAGGTACATATGTTGCAAAGTAAAGTGATGGAAGTCTCCCAACGACTTCAACCAATCTAAGAAAATGCATGCCAATTGTTCCCTAAACTTGAAAACCATGGAGCTAAACTCAAACAGGTTGTCATCACTGCAGAATGGCACCTGGAAGGACCTCTCAATGACACATTGATCTAGGAATTTAATGAATAAGAGGATGTCACACTACAGCAGGTCGAAGCAGCTCGAGCCAAGCTCAAGGCATTCGAGGTGGAATTGATCAGACTTGAGTGACTCGAGACGAGTCACAGGTGAGTGTTGGGGGCATGTTGGCCCTTGACCAAGTTTTGAAGAATACTTGGTCATATTTGACCATTTTTGGGACTGTGACAGCTTGCCAAAGATGGAGCGCAACGCAAAGTAGAAATTAGGGAAGCAAGACCTATTTTGGGGTCCCTTTTAGGGTTTTGGGTTGATGTAAAGGGAAAGAGATGTCGACCCATGGGTTTACCCATTATTAGGCCCATTTTGTAATCTATAAATAGATACCTAGGCAATGCAAGTAGAGGATAGGAGTACATCTATGTGATGTATAGCTAAAGGCTTAGTGCTAGTAGCTGGATTTGTGTGATTGGATGTATATTGCAAGTGCTCTCTGCATGATTGTAAGGAGATTGAAAAGCTAAGTGCAAGTTGTTGTAGTTTTGTGCTAAAGTGCAAGGAAGAAGGATCTAGCAAGTTGCATAGATCTTTTGTCTTCTGCGAAGTAAGGGTCACTGAAGCTTTGTGCTGTAACCGCTGGACCGAGATAATATAAAGAAGAAGACCTTGTGGACGTAGCCCCAGGGTGGGGGTGAACCACGGTAACTTTGTGTATTTTTCTCTGTGCTTCGACCTAATGTGTTTATCTCCTTCTTGGCTAAGTGCTTGCTGTGATTAAATAGATCTAGTTATGCTTGGTGCTTATGATATATGAATGAATTTTAGATCTGATATATAAGATGCTTAGGTCTTGATCTGTTGAATCTAATCTATATTTTTGTGGCTAAGTAATGAATCATCTTTAGTCTAATTATTCACTACGATGCTCTGTGCTATCTATGAAGTACCTTAAGGGTTAAATATTGATGAATGATCTATGCTAAGTGCCCTGTAAAAGATATAATCACAGATCGGTGTCCCAGCTAAGGTTATAGACATTTGAGTCCTACAACCACCCCTGCCTCTACCTTGGGTGAGACTTCATCTGCTTCGCAGGTGTTTCCTAAAGGGCTATTAGTTAGGGCTTTTTCAGTGTGCTCTTGAGTGTTGAACTCTGGGTCTACCCCTATGCCAACAATGTGACAAATGTCAGCTATATGCCAACAAAGCGAGAGAACTGCCCGCTCTTCTCCACCCAGTCATTATTGTCGGCCCCTTTTGAAAATGGGGCATAGAATTCATGACTTGCAACCCTCCATCTAGCAATGGACACAAATACATCATCGTGGCAATCGATTGTTTCACCAAGTGGGATAATTCCATGCCCACCTTCAACAACACCACTGACATTGCAGCGCATTTTTTCTTTAACCACGTCATCTCCCACTTTGGAGTCCCACTACAGTTAGTCTCTGATCACGGAAAACACTTTGAGAATGAGATTTTCGTCGAACTCTCCTCTAGGTTAGGATTCTCCCATGAGTTCGCCTCCCCATACTACCCTTAGTCCAATAGACAGGTAGAGGCAGTCAACAAGGTCCTCAAAACCATGTTGTAGCACACGGTTAACAACCATAAGACCAATTGGCACCATATGTTGTTTTTCGCACTATGGGATTATCATACGACAATTAAAACTCCCACTGGTTTCACACCATTTCATTTTTTCCATGGGGTCGAGACCACTCTCCCCATCGAGTGTGAAATTCCCAACTTGCACACCACTATTGAGATATTACCCGACACTGCTCCAATGGAGCAGCGTTTTCTGAACTTAGATTCGCTGGATGAAGACTACCGGTCTTCATTACAGAATAATGAGGCAACCAAAAAATGATCAAAGACCACCTTTGATTTCCATGTCAACCTTCGCTCATTCAATGAAGGTGACCTCGTCTTTGCTTACGATATCACTCACGATACCTTCAGCCATGGAAAAATTGATTCATTATGGCATGGACCTTACATCATCCAACATTGCCTCAAAATAGGTGCCTACATTCTAGCCTCCCCCGAAGTCCATCCTCTCAAAGAACCCGTCAACGGGTTGTACTTAAATAAATTTTATGCCTGAGTGTAGCCATTCTACACTAGGCTTTTTCTTTTTGTACACTTTTTGTAGAGTTTTTAATATTCTTTTTCCTCCATGCCTTGCGTCTAATCTATCATTTGTGTTATTGATATATGACTCCTCCATTGGTCTACCACATTGGTTACACCAATGGAGCTAGCCATTGAACACATAATCTCGCTTCAGCCACTTGGGCCCTCTATACCCCCTCACATGAACTGCTCCAATCCAGCGGCATATGCCTGGGCTCAACAACCAACAACCAAGAAAAATACATAGTCGTCATTGGCCTCCTTACAGAGGTCAATAGCCACCATATTCATCACCTTAATGTATTATTAGATTCCCAACTCGTTGTCCTCCAGCTCAACAATGTTTACCATGTCCATGATCCTTGCCTCTTCCGCAAATACCTGCAAGTTAGAATTTTATCTTGACATTTTGATTCAATCACATTTACACATATTCCAAGGCAATCTAATCAAACAATAGATAATATAGCTAACCTATCATTTATCCCATCAAGTTACCATTACACATACATAACCCATCAAAAGTCTATCACAACATATAAATTAGACTTCATAAACGAAAAACATCAACACATGTGAACATCATAAGGATCCCAAAATGAATATCCATATATATATATATATATATATATATATATATATATAGATCAGTCAATGTGCCATCAATGTTTACAAAAAATAGTACATGTACAATATTTGTAGGTAGGTGAACCACCTCACCCCTATAAATACAAAATTGTTGTCACAACACCACATACAAAATGGGCTTGAAAGCCTATATAAATAAAAAAAATACATATACAAAGGCACTCATGGCGCCTCTAAGGCTCCACCACCTGGTCCTCTCTCGGGAGGAGGTGCCCCACTAGCTAAGGTTCCCTCAGGTCCTAGGGGCAATATGCAAATATCTCAGTCATGGTCACCCCCGCTATAGCTTCTCTACGGATCAGGGTCCACAACTCCACTAGAAGGCCCACACACTACTCCAAGACTCCCTCATCCTAGATACACACCCACATACCCTCGGGCACTCCTTTTACTACCACCTCCAATTAGTGGAGAAAATCCTTGAACTCTCCCCCGGCCCCAACCGGAGGAGCATGTGATGGACCTGCACCCAGATCGTCAAAACGACATCTCCTGCCTACTCTCTCATCATCATCCGGCCTTGCACCCTCCTCATCCCACCGCCATCTCTCCCTTGCCCGTGGCTCTCCCCATGGTGGTCTCACCGGCCCCTACCACGTGGGCACTCTGACCAACTCAACCTCGCGTCCGCGAGGTCCCACATATGCACACACAAAAAACAAGTGATAGAATCAACATCCGTCTATACATAAAAAACATGCTATACTATCTAAAGATCAAAACATCAAATATAACACCATACCTCTATGGTCGAACACCTCTCCGAGGGGTAGTGCCATATCTGGATCCTCCTAGAAGTCCACCCCACTATATGGGTATCAGAGTATGATCTGTGGCATCTGACACCACACCCATGCAACCTCAGCCGTAAAATAAAGGCCACCCTCCCCACCACCATGATGAACCAAAATCATCACCCACCGCCTCATTCACGGCTCTCACACACCAGGTGCATCCAATATCACTCTAGAGTGCAACATGGGCACCCTCTCCAAAAACCACGCTACCAAGATGGACCCAAAGGCAAACTCCCCTGAGTCAATAGCTCGACACCTATTGAGAGGCCCCACCATCTTGGCATGTAGCATCAAGCCCCAGGAAAAATGCTCAACCCCCAGTGCCCTCTCGATGATCGTCAGCTAGACCCCACTAATCCGTTGAATCATGAGACACCCATAGACTCTCACAATCATCGCTGCCACGCAAGTATGCACTAGGGTTTCCATCACCCCAATCCTCACCACTGACCCTGACATGAAATCCTCTGCTGAACAATATGTCCGAGCTAGGTCAACCAACTGACCATCTCAGGGTACCATGGGCTCGACAAGTAGTAGGGTTCCCTGAAAAGGAAGTCCACTCAAACAATATACATCCTCTATCACAGAGAATGCTAGATGCTCACCTCGAACAATGAAACACTATAGATCCGAAATCCACATTGAAATCAAGAACTGCAGTAGGTACTCCTATGCCCGCACTAGCGAACACTCAAAACTTCAACAGTCCATAGGCTACCAAAGCACCCCCTATAGCCGGATCCTCCTCTCTCACCACCTCTCTTAGGTGCGCCCAGTCCCTCTCCCTCCAGTGGATCGGCATCGTCAATTGGTCACCTGCATCCACACATACAATATTTGATCAGCCATCACAACTCATAAAAACACCAAACTCTCCAAAAAAGATAAGTTTTTACACCCTTCCTCTTTACCTCAAAGGCATAACTTTTTTCCCCATATGCGCACACATATGTGCGCCTGTACATCCCACAGTTGCGCACTCATGCATGATTGTTGGCAATAAAAGGACACACACATGCGCCTATGTCACACACATAGACGCGCATCCTAGCACGCCTGTTCGCTACATAGTTGCACACACATGCGCAACTCTCAGGAACATAGTCGCGCATGAATATTTTGTTGTGATTTGAACAGGCACACATTCCATGCATGCCTGTTTTCCCCATTTGGGTTCCCAGGTGCATGGCTCTCCCAATTACATCCACGCACTCATGCACACAAAACATTTGATCGCTTGTGCACTTGGGGGCCCACCCTCACAAAACCAACCTGTACGGCCATCCGTACAAGCCCTAACCAAAAACAAAACCCTAACTACTATGCAGGAGGATACGACCACTAACCTGACACTCGTTGATTCTGAATTGACTGGCTCGATCTCCCAGAATCTCCAAATCTCTCCTCAAACCTCTCGTCAATCCACTACAACAACAGGTACAAATAAGGTGCCAATGTGGACCCTATAGCTATATATAGTCCCTTTTGCCAAACTTCCATACTCAATTCTGGAATCTCCGAGTGTCTATTTTATGATCCATCTTTAACCATGGGACCAAGATCCCACCACCTACATAGTCACATTCCCCAGGCCACCATTCATCCTCACCCCCAAGGGATAATTTTTCTCACATCACGCTCAGGTACGTATGCTCATGTTCAAAATTCTCAAATAGATGTTATATATTCTTTACTTTCAGATATTGTTCACGACAGGTATTTGGTTTTTGATGTGTGCAGGTACTTGTTCACCACCCGCCAGCACGACCATTTCAGGTATAAAATCGCTATTGGCATGTAATCATTCCCTCTGAATATCAATTGCATCTCCCAGTCACACACTCCGATTTTTGCCTCTAGGGTCCCCCCATCCGGCTCTGCAGTACTCACACCTCCACTGCATTTTAGTACTGTCAACCAATAGCACTCCCTCCCACATGAGTTGTCCCCCATCATAGTCCCCTCTGGTACTTTGACACACATGTTTCTTTCTCCCCCTAGGGCTGGGATTCCTCATAGTCTTTGAATTCCCGAGAATCAGTCGCATGCTCCTTCTCCTCATTTTGCTAGCTTCCCCATAACGGATTCCCATGTAATCTCGTCTTGTTTTTCATTTGACTACACCTCCGCAGTATCATTATCCTTCCATCTCATTCACCATTAGTTTACCCATTTGCAGATTGTCTTCCATTCATTTTACCTAGTACAGAAACCCACCTATGGGGCCCCCACCCCCCACCTGTTTTCCAAGCAAATTGCGCCCTCACATACCATGCCATATTGCACTGGGGCACCCATTTCTGTATCTGTACACTTCTCCCAACTTATTCTTTATTCATTTGGTAATTGTACAAAACCTTTGTTTCTATCCTTTACATAGTTTTTTATCGTCACCTTTGGCGACCTTCTTTTTCCTGGCAAAAGGAACCCATGTCACCCTTGGTTGGGGAATTCGTTATATTCTACTCCTATTGACATATTCCATAAAACCAGAGTATCCCACAGTCCATGTACCCCTGATCTCTGAGTTTGTCCACTTTTTCATGCCTCTGACACAATTTAACCCCAGTCTAGACGTCCCCCTGATGCTAGATTCAGTTGCACGGTTTCTGCCACTTATCCTTCAAAAATATCCCAAACCAAGGGAAGTCTTAAGTCTCCTTGTATCTTGACTACGTCCATGTTCCTCATCACTTTCTTATTTTTTCCCGTGGATTTTGTGAAGCCCTTTTCTTCTCGGAGTCGCATCTCCTGTTTTGTCAACATCAACATAGTTTCCAGAAGGGCGATAGTATCTTGGCTCTCATTACCTTTATAATGAGGAGTGTCGGACAACACAGAGAGACCCATAATTTCTCTCTACTGTCTTTGACCCCCATGACATTCAACTTCAACACTTTATCATGTTGTGGTGGGTCTTACTTTGCGACTATTGCATTTTTTTTATATTTGTCGAAGACCTATAAAATTTGATAGGCTATCAATGCCTTCGTATCATCGACACTTATTACAGGTTTCATCACTTCTTTTGAGAGTTTGTTCACCATCAAAATTGTCCTCTGCCATTATCAAACCGCCTCGGAGGGTGCTACAATTATCTACGTCAACATACAGCTTCAGTTCTTGTTTAACACATTTTGAGTTACATGACACAAGCATGGTACATGCTCGCCTCGTTTGTACACATTTTTGTTTTTCCACGCCTAAAGAAAGGTTTGGGTCCTACAGGTTCCCCTGTCCCTCCAATGGGTCGCTCTTGCAATTCCCCTCAACACTCTTTCTTACAAAATTACTCTCAGTAGAAGAAACATTGATGTATTTAGGCTATACGTATGCTCCTAACCTCACACATCAGGGGGCATTTGTTATCACTGGAATTTCGTCCGCAAATAGTTATAGGAATCCAACATCTCCAAACACCCATTAGTTCATCCATGGCCTAGAAAATTCATTTCCACAGGGCACAAAACTATACAACTAGTTATAAAATCAGCATGCGCTAAGGATACAAAGGTAACGCATGCATGTGCGACAGTCGAAGAATGTTGAAAAAGCGCACATGCTCCCGATGTATGATTGTGGACACAAAAAGCTGCACATACTTCAGAACGATGCATTTATGATTTTGGTCGACCTTCCACCCACTTCTGGTTCATCTCCCAAGTCGATTTGACACCCAAATCTGAGCTGAATCCGAGTGGGGGGTTGGTCAAAGACCTAAGGGTGCCCTAAAGATCCCCTTGTTCACACTAAAGACTGGTTGAATAATGCCTCAAATATTTTCTATAAAAAGAGGCCATGGGTGCACTATATTTTCAAGGAATTCATTTGTATTGTTATGCTACCTATATTCTCTTGGAGGATCCTCTTTCCTCATCAAGAGCATACAAGCACCATTTCATTGAGCTATTCACATCACCTCTTGAGTAAATGAGCTTTGGATTTCTTCACCATTTCCTTCTAGCTTGTTGTTTGTAAGAAGAGATCAATCATTGGGGGTTCAAGAGCCCTCCCTTGGAGGAAGAGAGGACCCATAACTCTCCCTTTCTCTTTGGTTTTTTCCCACTAATACAACTTATCTATTGGTGACATGAATGTTGTTTATTTTTGTTTTGTTTCCCTTATGCACTCTAGTTTAGTTTCTTTTATTGTTATTAGCTTAGTTCTTTGTTTATTTCTTATGCTTGATGTTTCTAACTCTTGCATTCACTATTCTCTTGTCCAGCTAACCCAACTGGACTTGTAAGTGTCCTTATTTTTCTCATTTAGGTGATGAAAGGGATGCAAAAAATAGCTTAGCAATAGAAGTGCACAGACTTATGAGTGACTTACTGAGGACCCTGAATTGAAGGCATTGGAGTCACAACTCTAGGAAGCAAAGAAGTAAGAAACAATAGTATAAGCACAGGTGAAGCTCCTGTTAGTAGTTGAAAGAATGAAAATATCCCAGGAACAACGCATTGCTCAACAACAGGTCCATACCATACAGAGAAAAGTCATGGAAGTGACTCAGAGGCCCCAGCCAGTCCAGGATGCATCTTGCCAACTGTTTGAGGATATTGAAGGACGAGGAGAAGAGCTGGAACAAGTAGAAACTTTAGTCAAACATCGCTTAGAGGGACCTATGAACGAGGAATTTATTTATGAGTTCGTCGAGTAGGAGGCTCTGGTAAAGCAACAGGTCGAAGCAGCTTGATCTAGGCTCAAGGATTTTGAAGCAGAGCTACCCAGATCAGAGTGACTTGGGACGAGTCACATGTGAGTGTTGGGGGCCTATTGGCCCTTGACCAAGTTTTGGAGATCCTTGGTCAGGTTTGAACTATTTTTGGACTTCGACAGGCTGTTAAAGGTAGAGCGCAATTTGAGGCAGAGATCGTGGAATCTAGGCCCGGTTTTAGGGATTTTTGGGTTTTGGGCTTATGTAACGGGTATGGGGATGTCGGCCCATGGGTTTTCCCATGTTTAGGCCCATTTTGTAATGTATAAATAGATGTATAGGCGATGTAAGAGGAGACAATATAGGCATCTGTGTGATGATGTCCTAAGTGCAAGTGATAGTTGTACATGCTTTGTGCATACTGTATGAAGCTTGCAAGGCTAAGTGCAAGTGACTCTAAGAGATTGTGTGAAGGCTTTGTGTTGTAACCTAGCTCAGGGATGGAGTATCTCGCGAGTTTCGTGTGGATCTCTTGTCCTATGCAGAGTAGGACCTTATGGATCTATGCATGTAAATGATTGACACAAGATAATAAAGAAGATGAAGAGTTGGTGGACGTAGCCCCAAGCTAGAGGTGAACCACATATATCCTTTGTTATGGTTGTTTTGTGCATTTTGATTACTGCTTTGTGCCTTTGATGTGATTTATGATTAGTGTTGTTATCTTTATGAATGTTAGAGGCATCTGATATAATAGCTTAGTGCTCAGTAATGCGAATGAATGCTAGATCTGATCTATTTCTTTATGCTAAGTGCTTAAATGTGTTGAATCTTGTTGAATATTGCGTTGCGTTGTAATTAGGGTTTATCTGCACTGTAGACAAAGGTTAAGTACTAATGAATGACATCTTCTAAGTTTTGTGTTAGAGTATTGTAATCAGAGATCTATGTCCCAACTAAGGTTGTAGACACTGGAGTCCTGCAACCACCCCTTCCTCTACCTCGGGTGAGACTTCATCTGCTTCGCAGGTGTTGTCGAAAGGGTCGATGGTTAGGGTTTTGTTTATGCGTTGTTGAAGCGTTGAACCCTGGGTTTTCCCTTGTGCCAACAGGGTCCCATAGTATTTTCGACGAGACATATCCCCAACAAGACAGGTATACATTGTAACTACCAAAAATCTTGAATATTTATAAGAAGCTCATTCCTTCGAAAAGAATTTTGTTTGTAATGTTCAATTTGCAATTATTTCATATATGTTGTGTAGAACACTAGTTGCATTGATTATTCCTTTGCGTTCAATTGGACTAATGGGTAGTTATTAGTATAGCTACCTCTCTGCATAAAATTCTATACTTGAATTTCTTTCAGGTTGCAGAGGAAACTATCGGTAAAGAGCGAGAAGATTCTGAAATTTGGGAACGACATCGAATGTAGGACTATCGGTGAATTTATCCTTCTTCTTCTCAAGATAGTTAGTTATTTCAGTTGAATCAGTTATAATATATTTGTTATGTGTTATCTTTGGAATTTTATTTCTTTATGATTATTGATTTTCTATTGTAAGGGATTTTCCCCGAAAGAAACATCCACCATGAAGAGGGAATGCACCTAGACGATGTTGAGGAGGAATACAGATACAAGATGTTATAGATACAAATCTAAATAAATCAACTATTAACTAAATAATATATAGTGATATCAACTGGTGAAAACCCACACACTAAGAGGATTTCTCCCATCTTTATTCATAGAAAACTAGTTACATTTTATGTCAATAATGTCTACAAGTATTTTTCTACAATAGATGTCTAAAGTGGTTTATTTTCTCATTTCTAAAATAGTGAGTTGTCTCTTTTTTTTATTTACCATCTTTTGTATTATTTTAACAAGTCTCCCCTTTGATGAAAAAATTATTAAACATAACACATTAGAGCTTGATGGTGACTATTGATCATGCATGCCACTTTGGGTGTTACAATTAGCTATGTACACATTTACAATCTTGAAAACATACACACATTGTGAATTCACCCTTTTTAGGGTCTTCAAATTTATGATCCATCTTAACTCTTCTCTTTTCTTGCTTCGTGAATCTCAAATTTGACTCTTGCACCTACAATTCCTTATCTATTTCAAAAATAATATGATTCTCCCTTGTAAACATGGTTTTGCAATCAATACACTTTTGGATTGTCATAGTTATACCAACTAGGAACCAACCATACCTTTGGGCCAAACATTGGTATACAAATTGAGCAATTGAGAACCCTATGAGCATTCCTCCATCTATCAACACACCTAGGTAACCAACCACAATGCTCCCTAGTTTTCTAAGAAAACACTATGATGGGGTCAATCCATGCCAATCCAACAAATTGCAAAACCATCACTCTACTTACTTATGGCATTGAAACTTTACCATGTAATAGTAACAATCCAACAAATAACCACTGAGAGATATGCAGAGCTACTGATCTAAAACATATTAAAAAATCAAGCAAGATACCACATATAATTAAAAATATATATATTCTTAGTCATTGAACTCATGCACATAATTGATCTCTTCATCGTTGTCCTTAACGGTGTCTATTAAAAAAAAAACTTGGCCAACAATAGAATGCCTAAATCTAACATAAATGAGTACTTGCAAGATTAAGCCTAAAGTGAATTCATTATTACTTATTCTTGTATCCTTTTCGCTACTTGAATGAGCAAAAGAGGGACACTTGCAAGTCCAATTGGGTCCGTTGGATAGGACATAAGTTAGTGTATGAATCAAATGATTCAATCACATGAAATAAATAAACAACTAAACTAATAACAACTAAATAAATGAAACTAAAATGCATAAGGAAATTAGAACCAAAATCAATAAAACAATTGACCAATATCCATGCCACCAATAGAGAAATTATATTAGTGGGAAAACACCAAAGATAAAGGGGGACTTATGGATCCCCTCTTCCTCCTAGAGAGGGTTCTTGAGTCCCCTATGTGAGAGATCTTCTTACAAATGACAAACTAGAAAGTGAATGGTGAAGAAATCCAAGATTATTCCCTCAAGAGGTGAGGTGGATAGCTTAATGAAATGATGCTAATATGCTCCAAGAAGGAAAGAGGTTCATTGTAGGAGAATAGAGGCATCATAACAATACAATGAGATTCTTGAATTCATAGTGCACCCATGGCCTCCTTTTATAGAAAATATTTGAGGCATTATCCAATCGGTCTTTAGTGTAAACAAGGGGCCCTTTAGGGCACTCTTAGGTCTTTGACCAGCCCCCCACTCGGATTCAGCTTGGATTTGAGGGTCAAATCGACTTGGGAGATGATCCAGAAGTGGGTGAGGGGCCGACAAGAACCATAAATGTGTTGTTCACAAAAGTGTGTGGCTTTTATCATACACAGTTGCGCATCGAGAGCATGTGCACTCTTTTTTCTTCTTTGGCCTGTGCATGTGCGCGTGCTTCCTATAGTGTTTTTGCGCATGTCAATTTTATAACCAGTTGTATAGTTTTTGTGCCCTTTGGAAATGTATTTTTGGGGCTATGTATGAACTAATAGGTGTTTGCAGATGTTGAATTCTTGTAACCATTTGTGGATGAAATTTCAGTGATAATTGATGCTCCCTGATGTGTGAGGTTAGTAGCATACGTATAGCTGAAATACATCAATGTTTCTTCTACTGAGAGTACCATTGTAAGAAAGAGTGTTGATAGGAACTGTAAGAGCGATCCGTCGGAAGGAGAGGGAAAATTGTGGGACCCAAACCTTTCTCTAGGTGTAGGAAAAATAAAATCTATATACAAACGACGCGGGCATGCCCCATACTCATGTCATGTAACTCAAATATGTAAGACAATAACTGAAGTTGTATGCTGATGTAGATAACTACAACGCCCTCCAGGGCGGTTTGATAATGGAAGATGAAAATTTTGGTGGTGAACATACTTTGAAAAGAGATGATGACACCTATAAGAAGTGTCGAGGACTAGTAGGCATTGATGGCCCAAGGAATTCAGAGGTCTTTGGCTAGTATAAAACAATTGTAATAGTCACATAGTAAGACCCACCGTAACATGAGAGTGTCTTGACATTGAATGTTATGGGGGTCAATGATAGCAGAGAGAAATGATTGTTCTCTCTTTTCCGTCTGAGACTCCTCATTATAAAGGTAATGAGAGTCAAGATATTGTCGCCCTTCTAGAAACTGTGTTGATGTTGACAGAAAGGGAGACACGACTCCAAGAAGCAAAGAGCTTCATGAAATCCACTAGATGATATCAGGAACTGATGAAGGACATGGATGAAATCAATATGCGGTGAGGCTCAAGACTGCCCTTGGTTGGGGATATATCTGAAGTGTGAGTGGCAGCAACCATGAAACTGGATCCAGCGTCAGGGGGACGACTAGACGTGGGTTAGATTGTGCTAGAGGCATGAAAAATTGGAAAAAATCAGAGACCAAAGATATATGGAAGATATCAACAAGAGTAGAAGGTAATGAATTCCTCAACCAAGGGTGATAGGGGTTGATTTGCCGAAAAAAAGAAGATCGCTAAAGGCAACAACAAAAATCAATGTAAATGGTGGAAACAAAGGCTTTATACAATTACCAAATGAATAAAGAATAATTTGGGATAAGTGTAAAGATACAGAAACGGGTCTCAGTGCAATATGGTTTTTCCTGTGAGGGCACAAGTTATGTGGAGAACTGGTGGAGGGTGGCGGCCCCATAGTTGGGTTACTGTATGAGGTAAATGAATGGAGGGAAATCTACAGGTGGGCAAACTGACTATGGATGAAATGGAGGGTTGATGATACTACGAAGACACAATCAAACGAGAACCGTGAGGAGATATCCTTGGAGTCCATTGGGAAAGATAGCATAATGAGGAGAAGGAGTATGTGGCTGATTCTCGAACATGCGTAAGACTATCGGGACTCCCATACCTAGGGGGGTGAAGCAACATGAGTATCAAAGTGCCAAAGGGGACTATGAATGGGACAACTCATGTAGGGGAGAGTGATACTGGGTGACAAGTCACAATACTTGAAATGCAGTGGAGGTGATAGTACTGCAGAGCCGAATGTGAGGATCCTATAGGAAAATGTCGGAGGGTGTGACTGGGAGATGCAATGGATATTCAGAGGGAATGATTACATGCCAGTGTCAATCATATACCTAAAGGGGTTGCGTTGGTGTGTGATGACCAAGTACCTGCACACATGAAAACCAAATACCTGACGTGAACAATATCTGAAGATAAAGAGCATATAACAACTATTTGATAATTATGAGCATGCGTACTTTGGCGTGATGTGAGAAACATGCTCCCCCGAGGTCGAGGATGGATGGTGACCCGAGGAATGTGACTGTGTAGATGGCGGGATCCTAATCCTGTGGCTGAAGACAGATTGGAAAATGGATGCTCTGAGCTTTTGTAATTGAGCATGGAAGTTTGGAAAAAGGGACTATATATAGTTGTAGGGCCCACAATGCCACCTCATTTGTACATGTTTCCATAGTGAGTTGATGAGAGGTTTTGAGAGGAGATTTGGAGATTATGGGAGTTCGATCCAGCTGATCCAGGATTTGCGAGAGCCAGGTTAGTGGTCTCATCCTCCTGCACAGTAGTTAGGGTTTATTTTCTGGGCAGGGTTGTACGGATGGTCATACTAGGGGATTTTGTGAGGGTGGCCCCCCAAGTGTGCGAGTAATCGAAGGATACCTGCGTAGAAGTGTGAGGTTGTAGTGAGGACAGCCGCACATGGGGGTACTTGAGTGAGGAAAATAGGTGTGCATTTGATGTGCACCTATTTGAAGTACATATACGCACTTGTGTGCAACTGTTTCTTCGACAATTGAGCACTTGTGCACAGTTGTGTAACGAACAGGTGTGCATGAATGCGTGCTTATGGGTGTGACAGGTGTGCATTGATGCACATCTATTTCTTTGAAATATTTGCATTGATGTGCAACTGTGCGAATAATAGGCATGCATATGTGTGCGCCTGTGGGGGGTGACAACCGTGCACATGAGGAAAAGCTAGGGGTTTTGGAAAAAACTTGTATTTTTTGAAGTTTTTTGTGGATGAATAGTGATGGTTGATCAAATGTTGTTTGTGTGAATGCATGTGATCAGTTCAAGATGCTATTCCAATGGAGGGAGAGGGACTGGGAGTGCCTCAAGGAGGAGGTGAGAGATGAGTTGGGAATTCGGGGACCTTTTCCAGCCTGTGGGATGTTAAAACTCTTTGACTACCCACTGATACGGGCGTCGGAGTACCTGCTGCAGTATATGATTTCTATGTGGAGCACTAAGCAGTAGTGCTTCATTGTGCGGGGGGAGAAGCTGACATTCTCAGTGATGGAGGATGTCTATTTTTTGACCGGGCTCCCTACTTGCTGATCCTGAGTTGCCAAGGGATGTCCACTTCACAAACTTGGCGTGGAGGTCCTATTCGGGGTCGGACTTTATGTCAGGTTTGGTCACTTGGATTGGGGCGATGGATGTGTTGGTGCATCATTTGATCGCGACGATGATTGTGAGGATCTACATATACTTAGCGACTCAGCAGAGTAGTGGTGGTCAGTTGAGGATTATGCAGAGAGCATTGGGTGGAGAGTTTTCTGCCTGGGACTTGACTTTGCATGCCAAGATGATGGGGCAGCTTAACTAGTGTCAGGCCGCTGACTCTGGTGAGTCTTCCTTTGGGTCAATCTTGGTGGTGTGGTTCTTGGAGAGGGTGCACTTGTTGCGCCCTAGAGTGTTGTTGATGACAACTGATGCACAGGAGCCACGACTGATGTGATGGGCATCAATTTTGATATGGCATGGAGGTGGGGAGGGTGGCCATTATTTTACGGATGATATGGCATGTGTGTGGCACCATATGCCATAGATCATACTACAGTTCCCATATGGTGGGATGGACTTCCAGTCGGATCCAGATATGGTTTTACCTCCTGGAGAGGATTGGGACCATAGAGGTATGTTGGTGTATTTTATTTTTTGTGATTTTGATAGTATAGCATATGTTTTATGTATGGATGGATGTTGATGCTATCGTTTGTTTGTTATATTTGCAGATGTGGGGCCGCGAGGCCAAGAGGTGGAGTTGGTTAGAGGGTTAGCTCGTCAGGGGCCCGTGAGACTATCGCGGGGAGAGTCGCGGGTGGGAGAGAGACGAGAGAGGGGCGAGGCTCATGAGAGGCCAGCCGATGCTACGAGAGCTAGTAGGAGACACATATTTGACGACCCCGGTGGAGGGTCATCGCATGCGCCTCAGGAAGATGTGGGCAGGGATTTATAGGATTTCCTCTGTTGATTGGAGGTGGTATTACATGGAATTATCGAGGGTATGTGGTCCCATATCCAGGACGAGAGAGTCTTGGAGCAATGTGTGGGTGGCCCTGCAGAGTTTCAGACCCTGATCCATAGAGCAATTGTGGCAGGGGCATCTATGACTAGGCGACTGCCCCTTGGACCTGGAGGACCCCCAGCTGGTGGGGCACCACCTCTAAATAGAGGACCTGGTGGTGGCACTCTAGAGGCACCATGAGTGCTCTATTGTATATTGTTGGTATTTATATAGGCTTGCAAACCCATTTTGTATAGGGTAGTGTGACACCTATTTTGTACCTATAGGGATGAGGGGGATCACCTGCCTACAGGCAATGTACATTTTGTACCATTTTTGAAAACATTGATGATACATTGATCATTATATATATATATATATATGGATATACATGTTTATGATCTCTGTGGTGTTCACATGTGATGCTTTTTATGATGTCTAATCTATATGCTGTGACATACTTTTGATGATTTATGCATGTGTAATGGTGTCTTGATGTGATAAATGTCAATCTAATACTAGGTTATCCATGTTATCTGCTATTTGATTAAATTGTCATGGAATGTGTGTAAATGTAATTGAATCAAAATGTCGAGATAAGAGTCTAACTTGTAGGTATTTGCGGAAGAGGAAAGGATCGCGGACACGGTACACATTGTTGAGCTGCAGGACGACAAGCTAAGAATCTAATACGATGCCAAGGTGATGCATATGGCGGTGAATGGCCTCGACAAGGAGGCCAATGTTGGTTGTATATTCTGCTTGGTTGTTGGTTGCTGAGCCCAAACATATGTTGTTGGAGTGGAGCAGTTCATGTGAGGGGGTATAGAGGGCCCAAGCGTTCGAAGCGAGATTCTGTGTCCATTGGCTAGCTCCGTCAGTGTAACCGATGTGGTAGGCTGATGGAGGAGACATCTGTCAATAACACAAATGGAAGATCATACATAGGGCATGGAGGGAAAAAAGAAGATTAAAAACTCTACAAATGTGTACAAAAACTAAAAAGCCTAGTGTAGAATGACTACGCTCAGGCATAAAATTTCTTTAAGTACAACCCATCGACAAGTTCTTTGAGAGGGTAACCTTCTGGAGAGGCCAGGATGTACGCTCCTTTAGTGAGGAAGTGTTGGAATATGTAGGGTCCATGTCATAATGACTCGAATTTTCCATGACCGAGGGTATCGTGAGTGATATCGTAGGCTAGGAAGAGGTCTCCTTTGTTAAATGAGCGAAGGTTGACATGGCAGTCAAAGGTGGCCTTCGACCATTTTTTAGTTGCCTCATTGTTCTATAATGAAGACCGAGGGTCTTCATCCAGCGACTCTAATTTCAACAAGCATTCCTCCATTGGAGCAGTGTCAGGTAATAACTCAATGGTGGTGCATAAAGTAAGAATTTTTCACTTGATGGGGAGAGTGGCTTCGACCCCATGGACAATTTGACATGGTGTAAAACCAGTGGTAGTTTTAACTGCCATGCGATAAGACCATAGTGTTGAAAACAACATATGATGCCAATTGGTCTTATGTTTGTTAACAGTGCACTGCAACATGGTTTTGAGGAATTTGTTAACAGCCTCGACCTATCCGTTGGACTGAGGGTAGTATGGGGAGGAAAACTCATGGGAGAAGCCTAACCTTGAGGAGAGTTTGATGAAGATGTCATTCTCAAAGTGTGTACCATGATCGAAGACTAACTGTAGTGGGACTCCAAAGCGAGAAATGACATGCTTGAAGAAAAAACGAGCTACTGTGTCAGCGCTGTTGTTGAAGGTAGGAATGGCTTCATCCCATTTGGTAAAGTAATCGACTACCACGATCATGTACTTGTACCCATTGCTATATGGAGGGTTGCAAGTCATGAATTTGATGCCCCATTTTCAAAAGGGGCTGACAGTGATGATGGGATGTAGACGAGCGGGTGGCGCTCGTGGTTTGTTTGCATAAAGTTGGCATTTGGCACATCGCTTCACAGCGTGGATGCAGTCATGAAACAATGTGGGACAGAGGTAGCCAGCACGAATGATTTTCTAGGCATTGGACATCCCCGAGAGGTGGTGTCGTAGTGATCCAAAAACAAAGGTATCACTGATAAATTGCAAGTTATTTTAATGTACTTTATGCATCGGATCGATAAGAATGTGAAATACATAAACTTATTATCTTGTTTGCGGAATATCAAATGTGAATTTTACTTGATTCTCATTAATGATTAAAGAGATCAGCCATTGATAAACATGTTGTAAATGAAGAAAAGAGAAAAAAAAAATAGAAAGAGAAATAGAGACAATAACTTGTTAACGGAGTTCACCAATCATTGGCTACGTCTCCAGGCCCGCTTCCAAGTGGAGGACCTCTTATTGCTCTTTAAATGCTTTAAGTCATTTTACATAGGATATTTTTTGTTACATTACATGCTCCAGATCTGTTGTGCAAGACCTCCTTGCTCAGATTCATACATGCATCATCAAACTCCTCTCGAAAACATGACAAAAATGCCTCTCAAATCATGAGAAAAGGCAAAAAATTACATGTTGCTCCTTCAAATACCTGCATCAAAAGTTGTTCTCCAAGATTCAAAAAGCTTGGTTTTTATAGTTTTCATGCTCATATGAGGAAGAACAACTTCCCCCAAGAATATGGCCTCGTTTTGGGATCAAATCCCCCTCCAAATGGCCAAGATATCCTTAAAAACCCACTTTCTGGTCATAATATCAGGAAAAATAATTAAAATTTACAAAAACAGGGTTAAAAACCCACTTTTAAACCATAATATATGGTTAAGCCCCTTTGGAATAGGTGTGCACCCTCAAATAGTGGTCACATAGGCTTAATATGGCCAAACACTAGCCCAAAGTGCTAAGCGCTTGCCCTAACCTTTCGCTAGCCCTGGTTATATGGCACATAGGTTGTAACCATGGGCTAAAATAGGAGATCGCGTGCCAAAGGTGGATCAACTCCTGATCGTGTGGAAATACACCCGAAAACGAGTGCTAAAAGTGCGATGGTCATTATGGGCCACGCCCCTTTCTGTTGATCTGTGGTCACAT